>JAMXBD010000091.1:1800000-2056511 GCA_024138025.1 Combretum micranthum
TAAGTGTGCGATAATGGTGAGTTTGACAACTATGCTTGGATCAAATAGGTTATGGTGATCCGTACGATGATTTGACACGAATTGAAGAAAATTATAAAAATAAGTTGATTATTTACGGTGATTAGTTGATTTTAGATGTCCAGTCCAACTTATTATTGTAGATGTTAGAAGTCTAAGGGTAACTAAGGATTTCTGTTTTGTCGCTTACATAATATGGTGAGTAGTGACTACTCATATTAAAGGAGGCAGAGAAGTCCAATAAAGGGAAAAAATATAAAAAATAAAAACTGTGGAGGGAAATATTTGAAGATGATGATATATTAAGATTTTAGAGAAGATAGTATTCATCTAGCCGACCGTACTCAGAAGTAATAAGGCCCGAGTGGTGGTGTTGTTGCTTGTGTCATAATCTACTCTTTTAATGCTTTAATCATCATAAAGAACCTTTTTTGTGTTTGGTTTCTTATAGTTCTTGAAGTTGAAATTATGATACTCATTGCAATTCAAACCATAATTATTGTAGTTATTATATAGATGACCTTGGTAACTCAGTTATTTGATTAGGGAACGAAATGAAAAAAGAAGGGGAAATAGTTGAGTGAAAGTAGAAGATCCTATGATTTTATATGGCAGTAATGTGTATGGGAATTTTGTCCTGATGTTAAATTAATCAGGTCAGGTAACTTCAATCGCGAGCTTATATCGATTTTTGTTTTCTGTAGGAAGATCAAAAGGTAGTTAAGAAACGCAAGACGGAGCTTGGTGGAACTCTGTCGATTGCAAGTTGGATACTTTTCACTGGCTTGTTTGCTGCGTGAGTATATAATATGACTATATCATGCTTAACTATGATAATGGGGTTATACTCCGTAATACTCTCTCATTGTGTCGTCTTGACTTGGGTTTCAGTTTTTCTCAGGTTACTTTACCAAATAATCTCAAAGAGATCCATCGAGGTTCATAATGTCAGGGCAACAAATGCTCCTGACTTTGCCTTGTTCAACAATGATATGGAGTTCAATATTACTACCATTTCTAGCATGTCTTGTGCGAATTTACAGAATTTTGGAACTTTAGTCACTAGAACTCCTGGTTTATTTGACTATAGGACTGCTCCTCTTTCCACCTTTGCAAACTTTTCTTGCCTGAACACAAGCCAAGGCCCAATCGTAACTCTCAGCTGCAAAAACTGTCAGCTACTGCAGGAGAGTTATTATATCTCGTGGCAGTTTGTTGATGTTCCTAGTAGTCCAGCCACTGCAGTTGCCTTTCAGTTCAACCTTTCTGCAAAGCCTCATGCTAGCAAGAAGCATGTCAGTTTTGTCAGTGGCATTATCAGGAATGGAAGCACGTCTAATAATAAGCCAGTTACATACAGAGGCACCGATGCAAATATTCTCAAATTTAATCTTTTTCCAAGACTGTACCATAATTTGGATGATCTAAGGCTCATGCAGCCACTATTTCATGATTTTCTTCCTGGATCAACCATTAGTGATGCGGCTCAGCTTCAAGCCTCCCTTGACAATGGGAATGGGATTATCAACACTACAATTTTGGTGAACTTTCTGTCTTCATATATTGTTGAGATAGACGATCAAAGTATTGCGGGCCCAGGTAAGTGCTTTGCAACATTGGTACAATTTTTCAGCAATTTAGTCACGTTATCTTTATCAGAAGCTTTTGGGAAGATCACACAAGTAGTTCTGTATGTGGTTGGTTAGCAGTGTTTAGACTGTAGATACTCATAATATTTGGGCCATGAGCTAGAGTAATGGATGAATATTTTTAAGTGGTATTTAGTCATTTCTATTAAGAGCTATGCTTTATGTGAGCAACTTGTGCTAAACTGGTAATATTTTAAGCCTTCTAATACGTGGCTTGCCTGTAACAAAAGGAACTGCAATTTCACATGGAGATTGGCATTAAAAAATCTCCGGGATAAGCTCATGAGGAGGAGTGAATTCTTAGCGAGTATTATTTCATGGCTGAAATTTCATTGATCTTCTATTTAATTAGGACTAGTGTGAAGTTGCAGTGCTTTTTTTGCCTTGTTGACAGGGCAGGCATGCCATTTTTCTTATATGTATCACAACATCATGGTCACAGCAGTGATGCCTTAATCTCACTATCTTTGCCTTCCAAGGGGCCACAGAGAGTAAAGACAACTTAGATTTGATGCTTACGATATCCTTATTGGTCCTGACATTATGCAGCCTATATCTACTTTCTAATTCATCCTTCCCCAACCAATCCTCTTCTGTCATATCTTTCACTCTTTTTTCCTTAATATAAACATTTTATATTTTTTGTAGGTTTAATTTTTCATATGCAAGTCATGCAGTTCGTGTCTCTTTTACAGTAGTTGCATTTCCTAACATCTGCATTATGGAAATTAAAGTTTGTCCCTCTTATATGTTCCTCATATTTGGTAATGGAATTTTCTCTCCTTGCTTTTCCATGCAGTGAGTTTCCTTGCAGACCTTGGTGGCCTGTATTGCATCAGTATCGGCATCTTTTACTACTTCTTGGTGCAAGTATGAATATGTTTTTTCTCTTGTATTTTGTATATTTTTTAATTGAATTACAAGGAGTTAGTATTTAAAACACCTTGACGATGTCTTGAACATCTCTACCTGGGCCTCACAGCTTTTACATTTTCAATTTTGCACTTCTTGAATTCCATGGATAGTGCAGGTCATAAGAAGTACTTATCTTTTAAAAAATGGACAGTTGTTCATGGAAATGAGCATGTCATAACCTGTGAACCTGCTGGGTTCAGATTACAGAGAACTTATATCTATAACCTATTAGTTCCTTAATGTCGACGTACAGTACACCCTGATTTGGGTAGATTTGGATGTTCTGAGCATTTATTCTTTAGTGATTAAACAAATTCAGATATATATGTACATATATTTTGGCTGATGTGGATTTTACATGCACCTATATGCTATTATATAGGCACAAAGCTCAATAAGAGCAGTTGAACATGGGACTGCTATTCCAGAGTTAGCTTTTGTATATCAATAGTTTTTCTTTATAGTATCAGGATGATAAGCAGGAAGCTAATACTGTGGTTACAATTATTAGTTCAATTCCATATGCTTGGGCATGTTAAACAAGGGTTAGCTTATGCTAACTCTCTGAGCTGCTGCTTGTAGCTTGATTGGAGCTTTTTCTGTTTTATTCTTTCATCATGCTTCAACTATTAGAATGATCTATATCTCAAGAAGGGTATCAGCACAGCGCTCACACATGCACATCTCTTCACATTCCTAGTCATACAGCTGTAATATGGTGATTTCAAATACCAACTGGTTTTCAGTTTGAAAACTGTAGCCACAATGCCCTATATTTTTACATTTGGCTTGATTTAGTTGTTCAGTATGAATGGGTTAAGGATAATTGTAGAAATACGTTGAATATCTTGTTTTGGGTGGGGGAAACTGCTGTCACCAACTCCATTCTTGTAATTGAAAGGAACTCCCTTTTTGTGAAATATTAAATATATTAAAACAAGAAAAATCTTATGTTCATTTGAAAGAGAGTATTGTCAACGTAGGATAACCCAAAGAAACTCCCTTTAATTTGATTTAGGGAAGTTCAAATGTTGTGAAAGAAAGAATTAAAGGAAGGGTCATAGCAAAAGATGACATGGAAGAAGTGGACTGTTAAAAAACCCTTTTAGAGTCTGTCGGAATGGTTTGCATAATGAACCTCGAATTCTTCTTCTTCACAATAATGCAACTTTACTAAAAAAGTTGGTAAGTTGCTCCACAAGGAACAATTTTTTTCCTGAATAAGCTTCATAATTGATTTAATTTAATTTTTAAGAGAAAATTGCATATCAGAGGATAAAAGGGTCAAGTGAAGTTTTTTAGTGATTCAAATAAAGGATAAACATTAAAATAATACAAATAGAGGATAGATGATGCTAAAGTGATGCAACTATAGGATGAGGCTGTGCACAAATAGATGACAAATTACACACCTGTGTATGTAATGTGTTGCACCACCAAAATGAGCTCTGCTGCATTGGAGCCTTAATGTCATATTGCATTTGCACCTTTTTACACAATGTCCGTACTTTATTTGAATCACTAAATGTGTTTCATTCTCTCTTTGAACTTAAGCCCAAATATTCTTCCTTTATTTTCTGCTATCAAATTACTTTCTATAGAACTTAAAATATGGTGATATTTATTCTGTACCATATGTGCAGTGTGAATATAGAATTAAAATGCTGCGCACTGAAGATATGGCTCTGAGAAGAATTAGAAATCGACGGAGAGCTCTAGACCACTGGGATAAAGTATTTTTACTTATTCCCTAAAGATTGATTTTTGCCTTATTTTCTAGCCTTCTTTGATTGAAATTTAACTGTTTTTTGTGCTGATAACTAGTTGAGGAAATATGTATATTATACTTGGGGATGCAGCAAGTTGGAAGATAGTTATGATGAGACCAAGCTGGAAAAATGCTGCAGTAACTGCATTATGCAACCTATCCCTGGCAATGGAACCCTCCGACCTGGCAGATCTTCCCGAACATTGCAGCATCGAATAGATTCCATCAGTCATAACAGGAAAACCACAGCCTCTAGCAAACAGGTCAATTTAATTTATTGGAACCTTCATGTTAATGCCTATAATAAGAACTACTTCCCATCTGCATTCACTTTCCTTTTTTGATTTTTTATAAATATAATGCAGATTACTGCTCCAGATTGTACTTCAGTTCAGGGTGTGAAAACATTAGCTGCAGAGACTCCACTCAAATCAGTGTGTAAAGTATCATCTTCAAATGAAAATGTATGCACAATTCCCAATATCTTATAAATTTACAATGTCAATATATTGCGCACTATGTCAAGAATCTTCTAAGTACTACTGAAGTAGCAGATATTAGTAGATCACAACCTACAGTAATTAACTGTGGCAACTACTCATCTTATCCTTAGACTTGGGATTCTTATCACTTCATCGTGCCAATATAATATGTCTGGATGAATTTACATATGCACTTATTTCTTTCAGTTAAGCGGCCTTGTAACAATCGCTGTTAAAATTGTATAAGCTATTCATATAATTACTATAATATGAATAATTGAAAACTATTATTGCCTTGTTGAATTGAAAAGACAATAGCTGTGAAAATGTGCTTTAAAACAGTACTATGTTTCTTTATATCTGTAGCAATTAAACTCCCAGATCATTTTATTCCAGCAGCTTTAGTAACCATGTCTGGAGAAAATTGAGGATTACAATATTTATCATTGTATGTGCATGTAATCAAGTAATTGTCATAGTTACTTGGGTTAATTGTGGAATTGCTTGCAGTGTTAGACATCTCAGACTTAAGTTGATCATGGTTTGTATTTTAAAAAGGATTCTTGTATGTTGATCTATTCTAGAACTTTGACATGCGCAGGTGATACATGTAATGAGGATGACAGCAACATCCATGGCAATGATATTTGTCATATTTAAATCTGCTGGAGGATGCCATAAAAGATATGAAATGCAATATGAGTTTATGTTTATATTTTCTCATCTTATGCACAAGCAAGATTTAGATGCCTTAGGTTAAGGTAATCTTTGCACTTCAACGTAATCAATTTGGTTAAACCAAGTGTCACAATTGGCTCCATGCAACTAACTAAATTTGCTTCCTTGATCATGCATTAATGTGGTTTTGCTTATCTTGCATAGTCATCGATTCTTCCCTTAGAAAATGAATATGTGAACTCTTACGTGTTCCAATTGAGTGATAGAGATTGTTTCTTAAATCTAGCAGTCTTCAGCAGCTAATGGAAAGCAGCCTTCAGGTGATACACAAAATAGGAGAACCACGAAGCCTGAAGCTTTCTTGATTACTGATGATCAGATGATTCCACCACTGCCACCCTTGGGTAATGACATCTATTTATTTCTGTTATGTTATGTTTACTTCCTTCACTTATGGAGATTTTCAAGCCTTTTAAGCTATTTGTTATGAGTTTGTCTCCTCCTTAAAGTGGGGCAAATCATGTTTACAGTTTAACCTGTGAAACTATTTGCCTCTTCATTAAATAGAATTTTGAATTGTATTTTGTCAACCGGTCCTACATAGTTGCACATTCAGTAATACAGAGCATAGACAAGCTTTCTGTGGAGCATCCAAAATATTTATGCTTTTCGTAAAATACATTAGATTCAATGAGCTAATGGCATCCACTCATCAAACCATAGAGAGAATTACTGATGCCAACAATTCACTTGAATTGCTTCTTGATTATGGCCCTGAGCTAAAGATATTTAAAATTCTGTTTTTTTCACGTCTTTCATGTGTGCTTGAGGCAGTTTTTCCTGAAATGAAAACTCTCTGGATATCCAAGAGTGATGTCGGAGTTAGTGCAGTTTATTATACCTGCAGGTGTCTCTAAGTTTAGGTTTTATTCATCAAGTGTAATTGAGGTATCAAAGTATATAAAAGAGAAGACCATTATAGTGATTCCTTTGCTTCTTTTCCTCAATGTCTATTAAATTGAAACACAGGGATCATGATCTTTTTTATCTTATGGACCATAATAGCTTTATTAGATAGGTGTCAAAGAGTAAGTTATCTGAAAATAACTTTTCAGATAGGGAAAATGATCGTCCCCCTCCTCTCTCCTCCTCTCCATGTGTGCACGTGATCAAAGCTTCATTTCCAGAGTCATGTCAGTCTTAACCATCCATTAGCTTCATTTAAGTTACATATGACTCTTGTTGCAGAGCTGAAGGCTGGTTCTCAAATGGATTTAGCTGATGTCCAGAAAAACCTGGTGCTTTTGTACGAGTACAACATGAAGTTAAGGGATAAATTTCTCACCACTCAGTCTGTCCTTCATGATATGGCAACCAGCTCATCTTGCACGGCGACCGAAAAATGATAATTGCAAGGTTTTTCAGGCATTGTGCTTCATTTATTGCAGACATCTCCTATGAGGTCTGGATGCAAGCAGAGCAAACCAGACCACAATTTGATTTGCTATCAATTCAAGGCCTTCCAGCAGAATGGTCTGTTTAGACACCCCACTTTTTCATCGGGACTGTAAGATGGGCTGTTATTGTATGCGTATGTTTTAGCTGTTGTCCATGTAGTCGATGGATTGTATGATATTCAGGCTGAGCAATTATTTTGATACGGTCATGAATGATTTGTAAATTATATTATATATATATATATATATATATATAGACACACACTCTGAATGGTAACTCTTCTGTTATTCGCTATGTCTGCTTTGCTGACAAAATTGATTGAAAAAGAAACCTTTGACTAGGAAATGGAAAATGCCGCTCCATGCCACATTTCAATCTATACAGCGATGGCTTTTATGGTCCAAACTGCCATTGAGAACTCAACAAGGTTCAAGGTTATCGGCCAGAATTTAATTTCAGTTTTTCGATTTCTTAGAATATGATTTCTTTCTCCGTTGATTATAGGGTCATAAAGACTAGGAAGGATTACTTCATAGCCCTCTGCAAATCATCAAGGAAAGAAGAAATGAAAATTTTGGATATGATTTTCATTGTGATATGACTCAAATTCATGTGGATGTAAAATCTTCGTTGGAAAATTTTCCTCTGTGCGCCATTTTTTCTATACGCAAGAAAAATTGTTTTCAGAATATGATTGCCAAAACACTGAAACTAGGTCAAAAAGGTGGCTTTCTTTCTGCCATCTATATACATAATCCTTCCCACGGGGAATATGCTGCGGACCATATGTACAAACAATTCTTGTCAAAACTCACGTAACAAGGATTTCACCGACTGCACAAAGTGCTCCACGGAACCATAGCCGGTTTGGAATGGGGAAGCAAAGATGCATGTGCAGCCTAATACTTGGGGCATATTTGTAGCCAAATTGCTGATAGGGCATTTGTGTAATCAATTTAAAGTAACAAGATTCTTGTAATTCAAAAAATAGTCCACTAACAGGCAAAGAACTACATTGCAAAGTATCTTGGATAAAAATGGTGCCTTGGGGATTGCAACAGTGATCTCGCAGTACATGAAGGGATTTTTGTAACAAGAACTCCACTTGCACTTTGCAGAGCCAACGGAGTGATGATTTGAGGGTAAGACAGTGGGAACAAATTTTCCATGCCACCAGATGGTCTCGGCAGAGTGCTCCTATTTGTATGCCCTTCAATCACATATTATTATGTATAAGCAAAAATGCAAAAGGGGGATACATATTATGTACGATATATACATGCAATGTGTGATTAGCTGGAAAACTGAGGAAAACACTATTTAGTGACCATCACCTGAAACTCAATCACATATGACACCAAGTCAGCATCCTTAGGAGTCCTGAGTTGAGAGAGGAATTTTATTTTCTACAAGTTTAAGCTGTCATCATGATTTCTGGGGTGCCCGCCTGCTGATATATCAATTCCTCTGTCGCATAAATCCTGACGCAACAAATCAGCATTTTTGAATTGTAAACCTACTAGGCCTACTTCTGATGCTGCCTCTACATTTTTAAGCCTGTTTACAGTCCAAACAAATCACATAGATTTCCAAATTACAAAAAAAAAAAAAAGAAAATTCACTTGGGCTAATGACTCACGCTTTAATCAACTATTAGAGATAATTTTCTGAATTGAGTACATAGGAAGTAAAACATATAAGGAGCCGAATACCTGTCATCTACAAAGACACAACTAGATGGATTAACTTCAAGTTGCTTTATAGCATCCAGAAAAAAGTCAGAATCGGGTTTCCGCTTTCCTGGAGAGATTAAAACAGAGTAATAAGAGGGAAGGAGGATAAAGAGAGGGAAGGATATAGTAATGTAGCCTCTGAACAATACTGGTAAAAGCTGACAGGAATGTTGTTCTCCAGTCACATGAAAAAGTAATAGGAATTGAGGCCACCAAAACCAGTTGGACAAGTAGTACACAGAAAAAACACAAACTAATGCAGAAATCTCTAGCACCATTTAAAGTTTGATAGTTAGTCCACGCATCAATTTTGTTCCATAATATGAATTAACATAAAATTCACAAACTGGCCAAAATAAAGTAAAAAAATTTATATGTTTATGAAACTCAGCCGAATATGAAGCTTGACTAGGCTGATCTTAGCAATTTAGTAACTGTGTAAGTTATGTTTAAACCAGATGGAGAAACATCAATAAGTCACATGCTAATAGAACTAGCACCACTGATGCTCTTTTTTTCAACCATGACAAAAATGAAAATCATCATTTACAAAAAGGTGTAGGCATTCTTGGTGTGTTCCTAGTGTCCCAAAATATCATATACAATAATTGTCAAATAAAACATATGCAAAATGTGCTACGTTCGGTTCAGCATCGCAAAATATCCTTTCAATATGATATTGTTATCTATGCCATAAACCTTGCCAGTGTTTTCACTTTAGTATGAACATACCATGTGTACATGAACAAAATGTCCAAGACAAATAGTTTGACAGTTTCAACTTCTCCTCAATCAATTCATACCTGAAAAAGGAAAATGTTCAGCACGTCTCAAAATATTTCAAAAGCAAGTTCTTTAAAATACATAATTCTGTGATTTTTACCAGATAGGGTAGTTAGTAAAAGCATGCATTTCGTAGTTGTTTCGTTTTAAATCATGAAGCAGTTCCTCAATCCCATCAAGATAGGAGTATCCTCTTCTCATACAAGCTTTAAGGCCTGAAATATTCAGATTATAGATGCCTCTTATAAACATTTTGGAAGAGAAGGGGTAAGGAAAACACTCTTTTTGCCCTAGCCAATGAAATTACAGAGCAAAATATTAAAAAGGCAAAGAGAACCAATTTCCATAATGATCAACTTGGTATTGATTTACTCCCATAGTCTTCCATAAGGTTGTCCATTAAATTATGATAGGAATATACTTGAAACCAGAAGACAACAAATTAAAGCAAATTTCATGATTCATTACTTGCTTCTATATAACAATTAGAGACAGAATCATATATCAAGAAATTATAATTCAAGAAATCGCTTCCACCCTATATGCTTCTGTCCTCACCAAGGTCTCATTAAATATCAAAAATCGGAAACAGCACTTCAGATGGGATTTCACAATTTGGTTCATCCCTACCATCTTCAATCTATAGGTTATCCTGGAAGCATGTCAAGAGTCGCACTCTAGCGACACTCCTTACTCTCTTCAGAGCTTTTCTCTAAATTGAGTTACAACAGGCTCACTAGCCAACACCATTTGCAATACCAAGTCAAATATGGTCAAGCCAATAGGTGACTGACAGCTCTTTTTAACCATTTAACCTAAAAGTTCCTACCTAATGCAAACTTAATACTCACTTCCATAAGCTTATAAACTAATACCAATTCACTCCCCCAATACAAGTGGAACTATTACTCGGATTTTACAAATGGCCTTAGGTGCGGTATAAGAGCATCATATTAACCCAACATGCATTTTTTTTTTTTTTTTTTTGTGGTTAATTAACACAACATATTTGAATATCCCAGATTTTCAACACTTGAGAAACTGTTCTAATGCAAGTTTTATGATTCTAAGACAAAGAGAAAAATTTTCGAATCTCTTTTGGATAAAGGAAGAAGCTCGCAGGCATTTAACCAAATTTCTCCAACTTGTGCTTATTCTTAACAGATTATGATAAATAAGACTGAAAATGTAAATAAATCAATAAAATCCCACCTTCCAAATCAAATGAGCGTCCGTCTTTGAAAAACTTAGCAGCTAGTTCCATCTGAAAGGCAACAAAGGCATAAGCAATACTATCTACATATATCAAAACAAAATTTATGATTAACAAAAAAATGTAAAATCTTTGGCAGGTAAAGAATAAGAACAAGCAACCTCATCAATGTGTCCCTTTTCGAACTCAATCCAAGCAGTTGGATGCTTGCATTCAATAAGCTCCTTGAGAGACATCCTGGGTAAAAAGCGAAACAAAAGGGGGAAAAAAAGCATTAACTTATCTCCAATACCCATATCCTAATTCCTTTACAGAAACATATGGTTGATAAAATGGGGGAAGCGGGTGTTGATTGATTTTTTATTTGAGACATCGTGATGAGTCGACCCACCCGAAAAAAGCAGGGACATCCTCGTAAAAAGGGTCACGAACGATTGTGTCCATGATGTCAAATAGCAATATGGGCAGTTTTCTGTTGTTGGTGTGTGTAGTTGAAGAAGAAGAAGAGTTGGGCTTTGAGGACATTATAGCTATGGTTCTGGATTTTGTAGAAAGTGGAAGTGTTGGACATGAATATGTTCTCACCATCATCGTCATCATCACAACTGTAGCCATCTTTTTGGTTTCCACTTTGGTAAGATATTTTATACTTTTTGCTGAATTCTTTTTATATTGTCAATGTCTTACCATTTTAGTTCGTATTAAAATCATAAATATATATATATATATATATATTGCATCTATAAAATAATATTGGCAAATTTTTTTTTCCGCACGTGTGTGCGTCATCCGCTAGTGTAATTAGTGCCACTCTAAATGTACTAATTGAGATTAAAAGTCCCTAAAAATAGTGACTTAAGGTTAAGAAGGGTATGAAAATAGCCTCTTATATTATACAAATGAGTAAGAATGATCCAAAATGGAATTAAAATTCCTTGATTTCATGCTTATTTTTATATTTTATTTGGAAACACTTTTAGAAGTTAGAGAACTATAATTCTTTGTAATTGGTAATTCCAACTTTAAAAAAGAATTCGATTAGCAATTAAATTTCGCTTTCATTAAACATACTAATTTTAATTATCATTTTATCAAATCATTTATTTAAAATTTATGTTAATTATTGATAGTATTTCTAAAAAGTATTTTTTTTTTTTTTTGCTTTTCATTCCTCTCCATGATATATCCAAACAAACGAATAGATTTATCTTCCTAACACTCATTTCATTCCACTCCATCCAAATTCATTTCCTTCTAAATGATTACTACATGCCAAACATGACATCGAAGTTAAATAAATATCGATGTAGTCTATGACCCAATTGGTTATAGAGTAGGTTACAACCCAATTGGAGCATGTTAGAATTTGAACTTAATTCATGTACACTTGTGGGATTAACGCATATGGGCATGTGGATGTAAATAGCATTGCATAAAAGGTTGTCGTATGTTTATTACAAATAAATTATATTATTTGGCCTTTATATCAGTGATCAATTAATAATATTATAGTGTGGCCATGTCATTTTATGTTAGTATTGGGTTATAATATGTAACGCCCTAACTTGATGGCATTACAACCCATCATGTGTCCTTAACATAGATGGACACGCTAAGATTATAAAACGTTAATCCACAAATATATATCATATAACTTCAAACTCTCAAATATAAGGATACCTATTTAAGATACTTTCAATAACAAAACATCCAAACAACCTTCTTAACATAAACCATAGTCAACATAATCCAAACTTATAATATAGAGGAAAATCTCATAAATCATTCTTAAATTCATAAAACATATAAAATCTCATAAAGTTTTCAACTTAATCTAATTCCAAGCCATATGATCTAAACATCAGCAGGGAAATCTAGTCTACTATCGTCTTCCCCATACTCACAAAGACATCAAATCTAGACATATCATAATACACATGATCTTTATTTGTTCCTGAAAAAGATAAAAGAATGAGCAAATATTGCCAAGTACACCAAACCATAAACACAAGCGCATGAGTACACATCATACATAATCACATACAACCTATTTTAATGCATCAAACACAGGTTATTATCTTTTTAATAGCGAACAAACAACACGGTTTAGAACCATCTACAGTCAAGTTCTAAACCTGGAGTAACTCATGACTCCATAAAAATAAGTAGTATAGAAAATAGGTAATATATATACATTAGGTTGTTGTACTTGCACTACTCTCCCAACACACCCGGGGTGTTGTACTTGCACTATTCCTAAACTACCGGAATCATCTCTAAGTGCAACTCTACTTGGGACAACGTCGCACAAGGATCATTAGGTTGCCAGCATTAGTATCACAGTCTACCTGGTCTTTACTAACTACAGTCAATCACAAGCAACAAATGATTCAATTAAAGTTAAATAACATTAGGTCAATTTAAGAATCTAAGCCTACAAATACAATCAACAAACAAGGTAAGGTCATACCTAAATTTACTTTGGAAACAAGAAACCTAAATCAATAAAGTCACCTGAAGAGAAACAACAACTATTCTCAAAACTGAAACCACAAAGATAAATATATTCCTATAATCATCTAATCCTAAGAATTAAAAAATCCTAAGATAATCTCACCTTCTCCTTGAATAGCAACAACACAAAACTTCAAATCAAATTTGGGGGTTCTTCACCCTCCTCAAGAACTTGATTTCCTTAAAAAACAATATATAAACTTAGAATAGATAACTTAGGATTACTAAAAGAAAAATAATATAATCGATATTACCTAGGTCTTGTTCTTGAGAGTACTTAAGGTTCCAAGAGCTTAAGAATCTATTTGTAGATCTTTTGGGACAAAGAATAGATTAGGAAATGTGAATCCTCAAAATAAAAATAATAAAAAAAGGGATGACGAAGTTTTGTGATATAACGGGACTACGAGAACAAGTTTTTTTTTTCCCTAAAAGTTATCATATCAGCTATAAAAGAGACTTTGTGAGGTAGAAATCAGGATCTTCACCAATAATTATATTCGATACTTTAATGTTATAATAAGAAAAGAGACTTTTTTGTTGCAATATATATATATACACCACATATATATATATGTGTGTGTTAAATAAGTCCACTAATTTAGCCAGGATGGAGACTTGAAACAAGTAAATGACTATTGCATGCAAAAGAACGTGACCTCTCCAAATTCCGAGACATGGAGTTACTTTCTAAAACCACTACTATCTGACACCTAAACCCCTTCATTAGTAAGCTAAGTAAACATAAAACTCTGTTATTGCCAAGGACAGTTGTGATGCCTTCATTAAATCCGAAAAGCACAAAACTAGTAAATTCAAACCAGATTCATCTAGGGAATTAAACAAATTAGGAACAAAATAGTAGTTTAAAAAAATGGTCGCTTTATTGAAGCCGTAGCCAAGAAGTCGTTGTGGCTCACCATCGAAAAAAGTTTCTATCAAGGGCTCATCGTCGGATGGTGGTTGGAGATTGCTGCACCGATAAGCCCTCAATTTCATCTAGAATTTAACTAACTATCGAAAAAAAAATCTTTCAAAATAAATTATGAGAATAAGTATTATTTTACAAGTAGTTTATGAAGAAATTTTGAAAATTCAGTCATTCTCTAATTACCTTGATATTAGTGAAATTTCAAATTAAAATAGTATGGTATTGTCTCCATGAAATGGATTGATATGTTAATATTTGTTATTCGTATTCTTATATATATTTGAACCAAATTTTTTTAGAATAGAGATTTGTACTGCTACTTATAGAGTAGGAAGATTTAAAATATAATGACAGTTGCAAGGCGATACCCATTTAGTTACTAATACTATTGCAATAGGGATATTGGATTATGGGGATGCTTTTTATTGCAGTATGTTTCAAAATCTTAGAAAGTGTACGGAGCCAAAACATTTATAACCGCATTTATTAATATGTTGTTTTCGTAGGATGGGAACACGTGTATTAAAGGCATAATTTTATGCTGCCAACTTGGGTTTATTTTATGTCGTCAACTAGGGTTTGGTTTCTGGAAGAAAACAATTATCATATTTAATTTTGAATATTAATACTTATGAGTTACACGTAATAAACGGTATATTAAATATAGGTATGAATAGTTTTGTTATGGAGATTTAGCACTAAGATACTATGAATTACGAAAAAAAAAGTATTTTTATCCTTAGTATTTGATTTCTATAGCATACTGTGATGTTTTTTTTATTATTTATTTTATTTCACACAAAATGGCATTGAGTTTGGTTATGTTTTTATAAATCCATGTTACCAATAGTAGTAACTCTAAATGATTATCTATCGAAGTAAATTATTTTGTCGAGTTATAGGAATATTGTCTATTTATGACTACTCCGTAACACATAATTAAATTTTATGCTTTGATGCTTAGAAAGTGATTCACCACGAGTAATATTCTAATACTACTAATCAACCAAAAACATATGGAAGTTATATTACAACAAACACAATAATATCTTACTTAAGGAATATACGAAAACAGTTTATTATAAACTTAAATAAGTTACATGACTCTATCATATTAAGAAAATGGTTATTATACATATACTTTACCTTTCTTAAATAATTATATTTAAATTATGGTAGAATTATTATCAAAGTAAAATCACCTATAAAGTTTTTGTCAACAAACGAAACTGAAGAGGAATTTCCTTATAGGAATTACAGACAATGTGAAGAGTGACATTCTTAGGTGACTTAAATTCTATTCAAGTAAGTGGGACCAATGTTTTATTGCATTTTGGAGTACCATTTTAAGGTACTTAGAGGTTGAAGTGTGCCAATTGTTGTGATTGTAAAATAGGTTGGATGTGTGCATGCAATGCTTGTGCTTGTCCCTGCTTAGCTAATTGATAATTGAGCTTTTTATGCTATGTTGTGTTGTTCTTAAAGTGTTTGCAAATTGAGTGACCTCCTTTAAATTTGATTAAATGAAACTTTAACTAAATTATTAAAACAATACTCATTTCAACCCAATAGGGGATCAGTTAAGAATTATATGATCAAACATCGACCCTAAAGAGAGTCAGCAGAGCCGCCTTTTCCTATCCTCAAGGCCGAACCAAGTGACAGGAGAGGAGGTTGCAGTGATTAGGAACATGTCTGAAGAGGTCTTGGGAGGAGACGTGGCTCCATTGCACAATCCTGGGTTTGATCGATAGTCATTTTGCATTACGCTGCAAACTCCTAACCCAGGCTAGAGCGAAGTTATTTTCTCTATTCTCGCAACGGATCAGGTAACGTCATGCGAATGGCATTTGTTTGTTCATGCATTACATTAACTAATTGTTTGATAATCTTGCTTATCGTGTGTAAATGCATTTTTACCTTTGTCCCTCTTATAGAGCTATAGTTGCGCATTCCCTTATAGATTTTCTTGCAGGTTCGGATTGATTTTAGTAGCAGCACTAATATTACATATGGATCCTCAAGTGTGTAATAGTACAAATAAGAATAAGTCAAAAGATCAAATTCACACATTTCTATTTTCATTTTGGCTATTAATGTCGGTTGGGTAACTTGGGTCAACTAGTCTGATTTGAATACTGGTAAACTTAGTGTTTACAAACAATTCTAATAGTATTTTGTATCGATGTGAAATGAAATATTCATATATTATTGTAATCATTTAGATTTTATTGTTGGGCTAACGCGGCTTCAGCATGGTGTGCCTTATATATAGGCTATGATAGAAGCTAAGTTGTGAGCTTCTGCCATAGGTTAGTGTATATGGCAAGACTGTTATGACTGGGCTAACTCGGGGCGTGATAGGAAACTAAGGAAACACATGCAACAAAAGGCCTGCACAAAGCTGGCGGCTCAGTGGCGGCTTAAAATCGAAGAGGCAATTTCCACATTGGAAGCTGGTATAAAGCCGACAACTTATACTTAAATGCCAGCGGCTTTTAATTTTATGCCGGCAACCATACTCTGACATTCCATATATATGCTGGAAGCTTACATGCTACCTTGAATTTGTTCGAAGCTTTAACATTGTCCATACGCCGGTGGCTTTTCCGCTAAGGCCGGCGGCTTTTCTGCCAAGGCCGGTGGCTTTTCGCTAGGCGGCGGCTTTTCTGCCAACCTAGCTCCTTCTCTTTCGGTTCTTCATGAACAATTCCCTCGGGTCCAAATCCGTTTGTTAAAGGATAAAAATATCCTCTTAAACAACATTATATTACAACTTTACCCTTCATTATATATTAATTATTTATATATCACATTATATATATATGTTATATATGTGTAGATACCCTAGAGTTACCACTGAAATAGATAAGCTCTTTCAGTAGCTTGGCCTATAAGCTTCATGTTAAAGTTATGAACCCTGATTGCATCTCCACTATATAAAGATACTGTGAGAGTCTTTAGAGATACACTTTTCTCATTCTCTCTCACTCTCATTCTATAGATTTCTCACATTGCTCATAGAATCGAGTTTGTGCACATAGCAGTTAGAAGATCATTTACCAACTTTTGGAATTATTGTGAATTAATGGAACAAGGTATACTCTTGCATTATTCTGTATCATAATTTTCATATATGTTGATCATGTTGTTTTCAAAGTAGTGATTTATTTTGGATTAAATCCCAACAGAACAATCTTAAGATACAAAGTCACCTATAATAAATCTAGCATTATGTTCTCCTCAAATCTATCGTCTTGTGACAAAAGTTATAGTGTTTTTGTTTTTATTCATGAGCTTGTGTTGATAATATTTTTTAGAGTTAAAATATTTTACGGAAAACTTCATTAAAAGTTATTTTGTTCGATTGAGTGACTATTGTTATGTATGTTGTATTAATATATTTGTTTAAGCCATTTCCTATGTGGCACTTGTATTTGTGTGTATCCTATCTTTGTGTTGGGTTTTATTGATTACCCATTTGTTGTTCGAATGTTCTAGGTATGCATAATATATGAAAGATAATGAAGATGATTTATCAAAGTAGACTGCGATAGTTGAAGTGATGGTCATGTGTAGAAGTGAAACTAGTGGAAATAAAGATGCAATTAGATGCAATTTTATAGCATACTTGACCGGTCTAATATGATCAATACCTTATAGGATATGAGACGAGTTTGGCTATATTGTTTTAAATCCTATAAGGTTTGGATTAGTTTTTGTGACAAATATAAAACTTATTGAAAATCCAAATCTATTATAAGAAAATTTTCATTTTTTTTTTCAGTTAATTAAACTAAAAGTCAAATTAATATTAAGTTCGTATATTTTAGGTAATAGTTCAATTTAATTTAATGAACAGTATATATATTTTTGTTGTTTCATTTTTCATTCACGGCCTCTTCCATTGTTTTTCTATCAACTAAGCATAACATTCAAGCCAACAGAGAGTATTATGGAAGCTTATTACAGCCCAATTTATATACCCTGATTTTGTTTTACAGCCTTGTGCTAACGAAGTGACAAGCCGGATGATCCTATTGAGGGATCATAAACTGTCGGAAAGTTTTGGGCATTAATCGTGTATGATTGAACTTGTCACGCAATCCAAAAAAAAATTCCCACGAAAGAAGTTTCAATAATAATAACATAGTAGCAAAACCCACGTCGATTTCTTGGTGGCATATGAACAATAATTATGACATATCAAAATAATTTTAATATTTATCTACTACTGGAAGCACTAATTTTTTTTTGTCTTTTCAATGTTTTGATCAATGAAGGAATGGTTATCAAAATCGCGATTTCATTATTCAATATAAAAAAATTGGTAAAATCTAACAAAATTATACAAAATTGGTAAAATTATAAACGTGCAAAATCATAATCTAAATTCATATTTTTATCTAAAATCTTTACATTAATAATTTCACATCCATTTTAATTAAGAAAAAAACACATGAAATTATAAATTCGTAAAATCATATATTCAACTTATGATTTTGACAACTATGAATGGAAGTAGATACATTGGCCTCTTACTAGCATACTGGAAAAATCCGGTTAATTAAGCCAGTTCAACCCAAAATTATCGGGCAGGCCTTTTTCTTCTTCATCTGCTTTTGTTTTGTTTTTTTTTTTTTTCCCGTTTTTGTCGAAGAGTGCACCAATTTTCTAAAAGATAAACTTAGATCAGAGAAAAAACAAAAGGTATGAAGTAATTGATATAAATTTTCAATTCTTAATAAAACAAATAATTTCATATTTTAATAAATAAAGTATGATTTAAAATTTTAAAATTTTATTAACCCTCGGATCTTACTCTTATCCAATCCTAGTTACTAATGATAACTTCAATTAACTAATTCTATGCCTTTCTTTCTTAAAATATTTTGTTTTACTTATTCTGCTTTAGGGGATCATATATCCCAAATCTGGTCAAATATTTTATAAGATACTAAATCTTTTTTAGAATCTTACAAAAATCCTAGACTGACAAATCCCCTATTTTTCGGTTTGTTATTGTTCAGATCTCTTCAAATAATCCAAAATTATCCACTTTTGCTATTTTTAAGATTTCTTTTCGAAGTTAAATATATTACCCCAACTAACTTTTTGCATCTCAGGACTAACACTAGTTATATAATTCTCAAAACGCTTATTTTACTTGCTCTTTATACTTCACAAGAAAGAAGCAATAAAAAGAGAAAAGAAAAGGAAAGGTAAAAGAAAAAGGAAAGAAAAAAAAGAGAGAGAAAGAGGAGAATTATGATGAACAATAACAAAAATTTTCGAAACGTCTTAAGGTCCTCTTGGTGGATGAAGACATCAAGAGTCTCGAATCCTTGGGCAACATACTCCAAGAATGTCAATATCAAGGTGAGGTTCTTTTTCAGTATTTCTTGTTAATATGTTTCTGGTTTAATAGTTTTATAATATTTTTTTATCAATATCATGGTGAGGTTCCTTTATAATGTCTTTTCGATTGGTTGTTTAACATGATCATTGTTTTCTCGCTTTCTAATTTCCTGTGTTTTTTTTTTTCTTCGTTTTATAGTGTAGTTTTGAAACAAAACATGCATGATTAGTAAAGTTGTGCAAACGGGTTAAAAGTGGGCAGACACGTCTTTTGGGTAGACACGTCCTACCTCATGTTAGCCTACTGATTTTATCGGTTGGCCTACTTTGACCCATTTCGTCTCACATGGGTTATGTAGACCAACCTACAAATCTATTGTGATTTTTTTTTTCTCTCTTTGCAAACTTTTAACATTAATCATGAAATATCCTGAATTTTACCAACCTAAATTAGAAATGTGACAATTAAATACTATGAAAATACAGGTAATTTTGGATCTTATTTTACATTTAACTTATTAATTGAATTTAGATGGTTCAGTCAATTGATTTTCATAAACTATAGAATATAATTCGATAATTTAATTTGTAAATGGATTTAATTGAAAATAAAAACTCTAATGTCATAAATACCTAAATTAACCCATTAAGCAACATCGATGACCTATTTCAGCAAATTCAAATTAATTGATCCTTTTCAATCATCAATTAAACTTTATTAGTCAAGTTTAATCATCTAAAACCCTAAATATCCAATTTAGACATTTTAGCCTAAATTCCAACTCCTTAAATCTTAGAAATTTAAAACTAAATATTTTTATTCAAATCTCAATTCATAAGTTCTTAAAATACTAAATTCAAGTAAGCTATTAATTTTCCTTTAATTAGATTTCCTAAAATTAATTTCTAATGCCGATTAGTTAATTCTCTTTCTTAATTCTTAAAAACCATTCCTAAATGCCTAAAGCCCATAACTTAAAACCCTAATTCTTCTTCTAAAACCCTAAGCCCAATTATTCAAAGATCAAGCCCATAAACCTAAGACCAAAAGCCCATGCATCAAAGCCCATTAGACCATGTTCTTATCATGCACCCTCACCATGATATGAAATCTCAATGTCTAGAAAAAAAATCTAACCTTATGAAAAGACCAAAATAACCTTAGCTACTTCAAGAAGGTTTCTTCATCTATGAAAAGACCAAATTACCCCTTAAATATCTACAATGTGAACACAAGAAAATATCAAGTGTGTGAAAGACCAAATTGACCTTAACCAAGTCCAGAAGATTCTAACCTAGGAAAAGACTAAAATACCCCTTAAATATCTACACAAGAAAATATCTCCTAACTCTAGAGGATTCTAATGCACATAAAAAGACTAAAATGCCCTCACTTAATTAGCCAAAGTACCAAAATGTCCTTAACTCTAGAAATAATTACAAGACCTAAATACTATAAATATACCTATTTAGAAAACCCTAATTCCCTACTTCTTCTTGCAACCCTAACCCTAAAATCTCTCAAGAAATCACTCTAAAAACCACAAGAATCCTACAAGAATTCTACAACAATTCCTCTTTAAATCTAGCATCCAATAGGCAATGAAATTCATGATTTCTCTACCATCCAATCTCTAAATTTCTTCCCCAAATCCCATCTTTATTTCAACCAATTACTAGATGATTTTGAAGGCTAAAAGAAAGGTTGAAGCTAGGGAAATTAGCTTGAAGAAGCTACATCAACTCAAGAAGTAGGATAGTGAAGCTTTAGCTAATTATTTCACAATTCAAGTAAGTAATATTAGTTTGATTATTGAATTTGTATGATTGTTGTATTTTCTTGTTAAAATTATTGTTAGATGGTCATATCAACATAGATTTAATAATAATAAGGTTTTGGTAAATATGGATATATGTTTTCTTATAAACCGAATACCATAAATATATGTATGAATGTTGTTTCGATAAAATTATCATATATATAAATATACAAGTATGATGTGTCTAATGTATGGTATATAATTGATCTAATATGTTAATTATATGTGTATATTTAATTTAGTTTTTAATAAGTTAAAATGTTGGAAAATGAATCAAATGGACATGTAAGCTTATTATATATATAAAAGGCATGTCATCAAGTTAAATTACTGAAATTATGATCAATGTATGCATATAAGCATGTGAACATGATATTCATCTTATGGAATTTGGGTTTGATAAGTTAAACATGTTGATGAATTAATTTACGATAATATAAGTTGCTGGAATTAATTATTGCATATGTCTTTGTGAAATTTAATTAAAATATCAAATGAATTATTTTTGGATGAAATTTATAAAAAAAGATAGCTTAACATGTCTATATACAAACTGTAATTTTCGTGAATTTTGAAATACATTTACTATTTTTAAGAATTAAATTACAAATAGCAAAAC
Organism: Combretum micranthum; assembly: GCA_024138025.1. Taxonomy (NCBI): domain Eukaryota; kingdom Viridiplantae; phylum Streptophyta; class Magnoliopsida; order Myrtales; family Combretaceae; genus Combretum; species Combretum micranthum. The sequence continues at coordinate 1,821,940 of JAMXBD010000091.1, forward strand.
AGGGCAAAACAGTGTTTCGGCCAGCAGTGGTGACGTGAATTCATATGGCCGAACCGGTGACTTTTTCTCCTTCTTTTTGGATGAAATTACAACGTTTTGAAAGCTTAAGATGTCTAATCTAACATGGTGCAAAGAACCGGACAAGAAACCGGTCGGCTTAATGGTCTAAATTGATCGAACCGATCGGTCGTCGCTGCTTGTGCCCTGTTCTGGACAGTTTTGAATCAATTAAAATTAAAACCATGATTAACTAATTAATTTAGGCCAAATGACCTTATAAACTTATAAATATATATGTTAGGAAGTTTACATAAAAATTTGAGCTTAAGAACCCGTGTTTAAGATAATAAACCGATTTATTAAAGTTAGGGTGCACACTAGTTTTCTATAGGAAATGAAATGAAGGAATTTAAGGTAAATCAATTCTAATCAATAAATATGAAATAAATGTAGATAATGTGTTTTCATGTTAAATTATGAATTTTAAAGATAAGTAATTAATTATTTTTATCTTATGAATTTAATTGATAAAGTAAATATAAATATAATATCACAAGATAGTACAAACATAATAGGAAACTAGTTTAGATTCCTTAGTCCATTTAGATGTAAAAATAAATTATAAATGACATAAATAGAATAATTATATTTTAATAAGTTGTTTTACTTATAAAAGTTTAATAGATTGATTGTAAGACATATTATAGAATTTATCATTTTAAATGACCTAATTACTATTTAGTAAACTTGACAAGTTAATTATATTCAACTTGGTTAGATAAAATTAATATGGATTTATTAACTAATATTAGCTTAGTAAATTCTTTAGGAACAACAATTTATACTTAGTTATTAATTGAGAATACCTATATGACCATATTAACTTGAAATTGGCTTCGATTAATATGTTAGGTTAAACTTAAATGATAAGGAGTACGTAATTTCTAAAATATGATAGACCACGAATAATAGAGGAGTATGTTGTTTCAAATGTAAATTCACTAGAAAACTAAGTGGTTAATACATGTTTGATATAAGTTGATAATTGAATCAAATGCTTATATGAGTTAATCTTTGAAGCAGATATTTGTTAGGAGTCTGCCTTCTGCTTTATCTTCTTGTCTATCTTCTGATTATTCGGGGCACAGACTTTGTACCAGGTACGCAGTGACTTGTGTGTTGCGTGCTAGGGTAGGCATGCTAAATGAACTAATACTTAAAGATGACCTTATAATTGCTTGTTGCTTGTGCGTGGCCGTTTTTGAGACCTGGCCCGAGGGGCGGCAACCTTGCTAGGTGGTGCCAGCACGGTAGTTAGGCGCTTAGGCCACCATGGGCATGGTAGTACGGCGGGTAGCTGATGGGGGAACGGTAGCGGGATAACGTCTACCTGGATCGGAGAGAAGTTAATGTAGTGTGGTTCACGTTTATGGAATCGGTTGAGCTACACTATATTATGGACTGTGATGGGTAGAGATGCGTAACGGCTGTGACCCCAGACGAGGCTATTGCTTGTAGAGGTAGGAGATATAGGTATTCGGGCTGCCTATATCAACCCCTGAGCAGTTGCTGCTACTCAGGACCCCAGGTTCCCAGCGTGTTGCCGGAGTGTGAGTGCTCCACTGTTGTTTGTCGCACTTTAATTTAAAGATATAAACTATTGGTTGTTGCATTGCATATAGAATAGGCATGTGTGCCCATCTCGTGTGTGCTTGTGTTGCTGTCGTACTGGGCTTCGGCTCATTCCTTCTTTTTCAGGTGAAGATCTGGATGCTTGTGATTATCGGGTATGGGACGATTCTAAAGGAGCTTGTTAACAAGTTAAGTGCTAGGACGCTGAACTATTTATAGCAAAAGTTATTGATCATCTTTTCAAACTTATGATTCGATAAGGGCATATCTATGAGCCCATGGTTCTATCTTGAGATACCAAACACTATGTACTTTGAGATATCTGATGGTATGATATTTATTTATAAACGTTTGTCTACTCACAAGAATAACCTATTTGAAAATTATTTTGAGAAATTTACTTTATTTATGTAATGATCTACTCAAGAAAGTAGCCTATTCGAAATCATTTTAAAGAAATGTATTTCTTTTCGCTGCAACTCTAGTTATTTTCAAATCCAATTCCACGATTTCAGAATCTAAAATGTGTTTAGCAACGATCACGTTAAATAGAGTTAGGTCAGCCTTAACGTATAATGCGTAAGTGTTATAGTGGCGGCTGGCACGCCTTGAACCAAATTCGGGGCGTGACAAATCATACTAAATATAAATGCTATTTTTAATCAAAATTAAAAATATATATATATATATATTTGTATATGGGATAAAAGATAGATAAATATTATAATATATACATACTATCATGATAAAAAATTATTATTTAACATTAACATTTTACTTTTTATTCTTTAATTTGGCTAACTTTTTAATGCATACTTACATGTAGTTATTTAATATTACTCTCTCTCTATATATATATTAACTTTCATGCGTTTGCTTATATTTAAAAAAAAAAAACTTATACGCATTCACAAACCAACCCGCATCATAAGTGGGTTCACTCGCTTTAGCTTAATGATTATGTGGGGCAGGCCAAAATGGCCTGCATAATAAAATGGATTGAAACTTTTAATCCAATCCACTTTTCTTTTCTTTTCTTTTCTTTTGGGTTAAACAGCTTAGTCTACGTGACCTGCTCTACTTGTACAACTCTAATGAGCACGCTCGACTTTTAATATTGCATTGTTTAGGTTAGAGATTAGGGTTTTTTAGTAATAAAAAAAATGTAAGAGTACGAAATTTTGACCAACTATAAAGTTAAGTTACTAGAAGAAAAGTAATCCATGCGTTTTTTTCTCCCTGTTTTTTTTTTTTTTTTTTGTTCGAATTGATAATTAATAATTTTAAAAAGGAAGAAGAGAGAGTTTTCATCGCGGTAGGCAGGAAGAAAAATTCTACCCCAACTAGCATTTAAAAACCTTGGGATTTTAATTATCTCATAGCTTTTATGTCGCTTTTGTCCAACGATTCTTATTGTAGTGCTGAGTCCTTTGCTAATGATGTTTGCTAACTATGAAATTAAGGAAGAAGCTAGCAAAAGAAAAGGGAAAAAAAAAAAAAAGCATAAGTGTATATATGTTTTCTGTAAAATATTTTTGCTTTTATTTTGATATTTGTAATAGTAAAAAACTTAGAATAGTCACAATTTAAGATTGCTAAAATAATATTTAATAATAATAAAGTTTTTCATTTTAATATAAAAGTTCGAATAAGAATGGTGAGAAGAAGAGGCGAATCTTCTAGGAAATACTGTAGAAGAAATAAAAAATGTGACTCACGAGGAGAGGCTCCAATAAATAACTTGATTTAAATTCAAGTTTGTTAATTCCTAAACGAGTTAAACCTAAACATTCAAAGGTTTGGCACGTTTATAGTTGTTTAGGCTTGAAGTAAAATGGTGGATCCTTTTTAAACAATTTACCGTTCCCCAAGTGCCGCGGCGCTCAGTACCTTGCATTTATGTTTGAATACCACCAAAATTATTTCACTTTTACCTTTTTTAATTTCCCTTCTATGTAGTGGCCGAAATTTTTTTTTTTTTCCCCATTCTATGTGAAATTTATTTGAGCTAATTTGCTAACTTGCATTAACCGACTTTGACTAGTTCTTTCCTAAAATACTTATTCGAACTTAGTTGTTAAGGTGCGGAAAAATCACATGTCACAATCCTCACAATACAAATATACGGTGGACATGGAATCTTTTTAACTACATTTAGTGACCTATAAGTTTATCAAATAAGATTAATCCAATTTATAAGATATTAAAACTTTTTAAATCTAACAAAACCCCAAGACTTACAAATCACTACCAAATCGGTAGTGTTCAAATCTTTCAAAATATCCAAAATTATCCACTTTCCTTTTCTAAATTTGATATCTTAACTATGCTAAATTGTCAAGATCCTGACTAGCGCTAATTATATAATTCCTAAAACACTTACTTTATTAGCTTCCACACTTCTAATAAAAAAGCAATAAAGAAGGGAAAAAAAAAAAAAAAAAAGAAAGGAAGAGAGGAGAATTGCAATGAACTATGATAAGGAATTTTCAAAACATTTTAGAGTTCCTTTAATGGATGAAGATGTAGAAAGTCTTGAAATCTTGGGCAGCATGCTCCATGAAAGCCAAGGTTCCTTTTTATCTTTTATTTATAGTTCTTGTTAATGTTCTTATATCGAGATGCAATTGGACGGGCTGCTATAGGGTTTCCGATCCGAATAATCTACTAAAAACCTATAGGGTTCAACCTATAAGTTTTTAAGGTCGAGTTTCAATTTGTAGAAATAACTCTAAAGGGTTTTAATGTTAGATTTGGATACTATAGGATACCGAATAAAGGATAACCTGGCTAAGTACATTCCATAATTAAAATTTCAAACACAAGAACACATTCCTAAAATTAACCTAAACCTAGTCTCTTGTCCACATAATCACACAACACTGACCACACTCTCTACCACACAAAACACATTAAAAACCCTAGCTTCTCTCTTAAATTTATTGTTTAAATTTGAAAATAGGTTTTAAAAAAATAAACATCATCGAATGGACCAAATGGGTTCTGAGCACTAAAACAAATACTATAGGGCGAGCTTTGATATAATATGAAAACCCTATAATGTTATGGGATTAGGTTTGATAAATCCTATAAGGTAGAATATCGGGTTTCAAGTTCATATGATTCCTCCAAAACATGATACGGTTGCATCCTTGTAACCTTGTGGTTTTTCTCTTTGCAAAATTTAGCCATATCATTGTGCATGATTGTTTTTTCCTCTAAAATTTATGGCAGGAAATCCAAAAGAAGTTCGATTTCAATTCTTGAATAGTAATTAGGTATTATTTGTGAATTTTGCTATTTTAAAAGCATTCCCATCAATCATATACGCATACTATAAATATCTAGCTTTAAAAAGTCTTTGATTCGTTGTTTAGCTTAGCCATTGTTTTTCTCTTTTCATAGTTTCTATGTTTTTTATTTTTTTTTTCTTATGACTAGAACCCACCTCCCTCTATATTATATTATTTAGTTTAGGTTTTAAAGTTCATAATAAAGATCAATGAAAATGTTAAAGTAGAAAATTTTGACCAACCATAGTGGATATTGAATGAAGGCCAACCAAATTGCTAGAAGAAAAGTGATCCATAAGTTTTTTCTTTTTTCCTTTTTAATTGATAAATTAAAATATTAAAAGGAAGAATGTATAAAAAGACTTTATGATAAAGTTTTCACCAATAGAGAAAGAATCCTATGGCAAGCACCACAATATAGGAATCTTTTCTCTCCTTCAAGATTTTGATTATCCCATAGCTTTTATGTCTCTTTTGTGCAACAATTCTTATTGCGTTTTAATTTGAACTTCATGTCAGTTTTTTGTATTGCGTGTTGTGTTATTGATTGATGATGTTTGCGGTAATGATGTTAAAGTTACAAGTTTACTATACGACTATGGATTTGTAATTTTATAGGTTTTTTTTTTCTTATAAATAAAATAGATATAAAATCATTTGAGTATGGCTTTAAATAAGAAGTTATACATTTAGATATACGACCATATATTTTAAAGAATAGTAAAATCACTGGTTTAACAATGTTGTTAAACTTTTTCAACTATGTATAAAAAATTATACTTATTATGAGGTCTAATTTTATCATGTAACTTATGTTTCAGTAATAAAGTGCAATGGAGGTGAAGAAGCTCTACTCAAGCTTCATGAAGATAAAGAGGGATTTGATATGGTGATCACAGCTGTTCACATGGCAAAAATAGAGGGATTTCAACTCCTTCGTCAAATCCGTGACATGAATTTGCCTTTGCCAGTTGTTTGTGAGTAATTTTTATTTACTCAAAATAGAATTTTTGGCCTTGTTGGATTTATTCAATCGAAAAGGATTATCTTGACTTCCAAGCTAAATGATTTTCTTAAGAGTAAGCAATATTAAAAAAACATTAAAAAAATTTATGATAAAACCTTTTTAGGATTGATTCCTCGTAATCTACTATTTACCATGATTCCAAGAAATCAAAAGTGATAAGCTCCTAATATTCGAAATGAAAGATAAAAATAATTAAGTAGAAAAGGAGGGATTATTTATAATGTAGTAACATAATCTACATACAACGTTACAAATAATTATTTACCATTGAGGAAAGATGTTAAGATTGAAAATGTGTTGTGTGAATAAACATAGAATTTATGATGTTGCTCTTTGAAAGATAAAATTAGAATGATGTTATTATATTTGAGTTATTTTGGGGGAGAAAAATGGAGGGAAACAAAGAATGGTTGTTATTAATTGTTTTGAAAGGAATGGCATGAGAAAGTAATACATATTATTTAAGGAATAAATATTCTTTTATATGGTGTTGTTAGACACACCCAAGTTGACTTACTTGATTATATCCCTGACCTCTTCATGAGAATGGGTCAATTCAACCATGTTTAATCCATGATTCAACCCGTTTTCCAAATTGACCTTTGATCCTCTAACATATTTGAGTTAAGGCCTCGGGTTGAGTTTGACAACATTGCTTTTATACAAGTGTATACAAATATGGAAATGGCTATTTTATAAGAATAGGGGTGGAATGAAATGTCAATTCCACCAACCAAACTGGTAATAATGTTTTTTTTTTTCTTTTTGAGATAAAAGTCAAGTCCAATAAAAAGAATTCTATTTAAAAATGTTATCTATAAAACCAAGGGGATTTCAAAAGACAATTCTTTTTTTTTTTTTTAATTACAATGGAGAAAAGTGTAATTGAATGTGGTCTAGGAGACCAATGCTAATATGATTAGATCTTCTATTAATGCAATAAAAACACTAGTAACTTGGATTCTATAATATAATTACAATTAGTGACTAGAAGGTATGATTAAGAGAAGATAATTTTAATTACTTGCTCTATTTAATGAAGAAAAATATATGCTTTAGTTAACTGCCATCATTATTACTCACGCACTGTTATCATCATCACTAATCACTATGTACCACATGCAATTGCCTAGTAAAGTCAAATAGTGTCTCCATTTTTACTTTATCATCATGGTATTGCATCCCTTACAAATATTAAATTTCCATAGATATTAAAATAATTATATGAACACAGTTTATTGCACACATATACATTCCATAGTGAGGTTTGATTTTGTATTAATTTTTGAAATCATCATAAGATGTATATGTTATTGTTATAGTCTTTTTGAACAACGATGAACCAGTATATCTAATTGAGAATGCATAAAAACAAGGAGCATCGGATTTTATCATCAAGCCTAACCGCTCGAAGATGGTAAAGCTTATATGGCAACACGCTTTCTATGATAGAAGAAAGAGTGAAAATTCAGTGCAATCCAAGAAGCAACCGTTACTAGAAAAAGAAGAACAAGGAAGAGGAGGAAAATAGACAAAGAAGCAACGTTTTGTGTGGACTCCTACGTTAAAGAATATCTTTGCTGAGGCTATCGATCACCTTGGTGGTTGCAAAAGTATGATACCTTGAAGAATAATCTATGTTAATTTCTTAATTTCATAAATCATCATGAAACCCACATTGAAAGGCATGTGGATTTGGTTTAGGTTTATTATAGTTAGGACTATAACTATCTAATTTTAAAAATTAAAAGTTTATAATATGATGCGAGCTATGAATGAAGACACTAATACTTCTTTTTTTTTTCGTCCTTTCTCTTTTTATATATTTTTTTCTTTTCATTTATCTAACAAGTCTACACTATTTGTTAATATAGAGGTGGTTCCAAAGGATATCTATAATTATATGCAACAATTTCCTGAAGTTCCGAGTACCATTAATGGACAACATATCTCTAGCCACCTTCAGGTGCATTTTCTATAATTCATCCATTTCTTTCTCATAATATAGCGTTAAATTGAAGCTAACATGTTAATATTTGATTTTGATGCATATAGAAATATCGTAAGAGTTGCAGTTGCAATAAACATAAGGATAGCGCAACCCCCATGTATCCACAGCCAAGCTTTAACACCATCTTGGGTCATGGTTCTTTATATCCCTTTGGTAATGGAACTTATAATGCTCTACAAATTGGCCAGCAACAGCCTGTGCAATTCCCTAATCCAGGGCAAAGCGCGTATTTAAAGCAAAAGAGCTTGTGTTATGATGTGCAGATTGCTTCGCTAGATGCCAGCAACATACCAAACCAATTAACATTATTGGCACATCTTCATCAACCAAGCCATGAAGGAGTTAATGGAGGGACTACCAATATCAACGACTCCCCCATCATGATTAATGCCACATCTTCCTCAACTAAGCGTAGATTTATAGAAGAGATACACGTTCAAAACCATGTCAGAAGATTAATGCCACAACCACTGCCTGCATTGAGTACAGTTGCTTTCCGTAGAATTAACCATGCAGATGCAAGCTTCAACAATCCATCTTCAAGTTTTGGATTGCCTTTGATGCAGAGAGCTTCTAGCTATAGTCACAATCCAGATCTTGGTCTAGGTTCTCACAATGTGACAAGCGGTGGTAACCATAATCTTATGAACCAAGATGGTTTTGCTGTTAAAAGGGAATGCTTTGGGTTCGGAAATTGCTGTGATGTCATTCCTAAAGACATTGGATTACAATATAACATTAGCAACTTTGAGGTAAGGACACTTGATACAATCATGGGATGAAACTTTCTTCTTCCAAATTGTGCCATCGTTTCTATATATTAATTATGAGCTTGCCTTGTTGGATTGTAGGATGGAAACCATATCGGAGATGCTGAGCTTTAAGGATGATGGATGCTGGTGATCTTCTGCAAAGATTAAATGACTCACCATCACAACAACGTATTAAAGTGAAATTGGAGAGTGAACATGGAATACATCAATTCAGAACCTTTGAACAGAATTTTTTTTCCTATTATGAAATAAAGTTCGAACTCATCTGTAAAATGTGGAAAACTCATAAGTGGACCTAGTAAGTGTCAGTAAAGAAAGAACAAAAATTGAACATTTTAATGTCAATTGAAATGAGGAGAGAATTCAGCTTGCATGTTCAAATGTTGGAAACTTGATTTTTGACCGCCAATTTCAATTAGAAGGATCAAAATCACAGCTAATTTGGCTAAAATAAAATCAAAACTGTAATAAGCCCATTAATCCAGAGTTTGAATCTTTAACTGTGATTAAAACCTTCCCATGATTGATTCGTGCAAGAACACTATAGAATGGGTCAGGATTGAGCTATTCCCAAGATCCACATTAACGCGTTTCTAACGAATTGGGTTTCGAAGCTTTTTCTTCGAAATTCCAATTTTGCATGTGATATCGAACGATTTGGAGTTCACAGAGAGCTTCTTGAAGGTTTATCTTTACATTGGTAGCTCTAATTCATTCCAAGGAAACCAAAGAAGTTTCGACGGCCACCGATCACCACTGGAGCGGCTACCTCATTCAAGCCACCACCTTATGCTGGTTTTTGTACAAAATGGACACCACCGAAGTGTCCAGCGCCTTTGATTTAGCTAAGTCGGCATGTCCACCGCCACCAAGCATCTTTGGAACCATTGTTTGGACTTCCACTGGTTGCTGCTCCGTTTTTGGCCCCAAACCCGACTCATCGTCCTCATCCATTGCCTTCATCCGACTCCAGCTCCGACTCAATGTGCCGAACAATCTCCATCTGGAGCTGTGCAAACAGACTATACGGCCCAACCTGCCCTGCCCCGCCCCGCGTGAATCCGCTGGTTATGCAGGCTAGCCCACTTTGGTCCGTATTGCTATGCGGGTTAAAGTTTTTAACCCAACCTGTCCGGCGCGGATTGGTGGGTTATGTTAGTTGACCTGCGAACCTATTAATATATTTTTTTATTAAAAAACTTATAAGAATTTAAATTTAAATTTAAATTTAACTTTTTAATAATTTAAATATATAATATATGGAAAAATTATAAATTTCTATTTTAAAATTTTTTATTTCAACATAAAAGGATTTATTTTAACTAATAAAAATTAGAATTCATTCCAATGTTTTTATTTGGTGTGGCAAGGATAAATACATCATGAAAATTATCAATTGATATTACCTCGCTTATTTTAAATAAAAGCATCTAAAATATAATAAATATAAAAAAAATATTGATAAAATGACTAAGGATATAATAAATAAAAAAGTTGAAAGTTTAAAATATTATCCTCATAAAAATTACATAATCAACATTTAATAACTAAATAATAGAAAAGTAAAGTAAAGAGGAAATAAAAAGGGTAATACACTATATTTTTTTTACAAGATTTATATTCCTTTTCTTCTATTTTTATTAAGTGCGGGTTCGTGGATTGGCTTGCTTCAACCCACGGGCTATGCAGGGTGGGCCATTTCGCCCCATATATTAAACGGGCTAAATTTTTTAGACCAACCAACATTTTTTTATAGGTTATGCGGGTTGGCCTGCATAACCAGCCTCGCATACACAGCTTTCCTATGCTGCGTTCTCAATCTCTCAGTAATTCAAATTTGTTTCTTTCTATTTTGTTTATTTAATATTTTATAAAATAAAATAACAATAGTGACGAAGGTTTAAAAAAATGAGGCATAATAAAAGAACGATATTATTAATAATAAAAATAAAAATAAATATATAATGTAAATAGCTATAAACTCTTTCTTTCTTTTTTTTTTAAATTTTAAATAATAATAGTAGATAATATATAAAAAGAAAGTATAATGATTTTCACACCTATAAAAAATTTTATTTTCCTAAATTAAAAGTGAAATTGGTGGTCCATAGGGTCTTATCATATGAAAAGTGTATTTTAACTAAAATAAAATTTAAGATACTTAAAGTGAAAATAATTCTAAAAAAAGAATAAATACAACCTACTAAATTTTATAAAAAAAGAACTAAGTTTTGTTTGATCCCAATTAACTTATATGTAGGCACCTCCGAGACAACATGAAAAATGAAAAAAATTTTCTTTTTCCTCGTTTTTGTAAATATTGAATTGTATGACTTGATTCGAAAATTTTGATAAATTGTAAATATGGATAAACTTTTTGAGCATTAAAAAAAAAAACTTTAACTAATAGATTTTAAAGTAGTAACCACGTGGTTATAATAGGATAGCCCATAAACTTAAGAAATTTTGATATTTTGAAAACTGATTTTTAAAATGAGTTTTTATCGTAGACCTGCAGCCAAGTTAGGATCAATTAACCCATTGATCATAATTTGCATTGTATTCTTGATTATAGTTGGGTAGCGACTCCTTTTTTGATGAAATTAATATTTCTTTAATTCCTAGTCAATGATTCGTATTAAGTGAGCTGGGATTTGATACCGATCGAACTAAAAGAAATGAAATCAGAAATAAAAAATCTAGGCTCAATAGGGTCAAAAGACAACTTGCTGTAAGATATAACTGCTCAAACTCAAGATGGAGATAATATGATATTGAGATTTTTTTTTTTTTTATAGATTTTTTCAAAGGAACTGCAGAGTTTATGAATTCCAATTAAAGCAGTAATGTTTCCTTGAGCAATTTAAGAAAACTGATCCTGACTATGAGAAGAAAATTAATTAGTGGTCCAATTAAAGAATTTTGTGATGTCTTTTATTTAACAAACCATAATTTATCAATTACTCTATATTTATTTTATAGGTAAGATAAATTGACTAGATGGTAATTAGAAATATAAAATTTAAAAACAAATGATGTAAAGATTCCTCATTTAATTGACATAGATAACATTTTAAAGTTATGCGAATCTAGCTAATTTTATTGTTGTTTTATGTCTAAATTTCAATTATGCAACAATTCCCAAATGAAAAATAAATTTAATGTTGTTATATTTTCAAAGGTTATGATAGGTGTGAAAGCTCCTTGATAAGATGGTTTACACTACAAGAAACCTGACCTTTAGAGACAAAAATTCTATGACAAAAAATAGGTAAAACAAGTTAGATTTCTATAAATAGAATTAGCGATGATTATTTTTACAATGGAAATTTATGTTTAGAGACATAATTTTTGTCTCTAAAAGCCAAATTTCTTGTACTGTTAATTTTCATATGAATTTATCATCACTAGCTGGATGCAACACAATTTTAGATTGTAGAATGCAAATGGATTTTGTCAAAATTTATCAATTCTAGAGGGGAAAAAACAAACATTAACAAGAACTATAAATAAAAAGATAATAAGGAACCTTGACATTCTTGAAGCATGTTGCCCAAGATTTCAAGACTTCTGACATTTTCATCAACTAGGAGGACTTTAAAATATTTAGAAAATTCCTTGTTATAATTCCTTGTAATTTTCCTCTCAGGAATTATATAATTAGTGCCAACTAGAAATTTAGCAATTTAGCATAGTTAAGACATCAAACTTAGAAAAGGAAAGCAGATAAAGTAAAAGTGAATAATTTTGGAAATTTGGTTTTGATTTGAAAAATAACTATTTATTAGGCGATTTGTAAGTCTAGGGGTTTTGTAAGATTTAATATCTTATAAATTGGATTGATATTATCTATCGTTTGATAAACTTATAAGTTACAAAATTTAGTAAAAAAACATTCCATGTGCACCATATAGGTATATTTGTAATGTGGGGATTGTGACATGATTTTTCCCTACCTTAACAGAAGCAGAATAAGTAAGTTAAAATAAGTATTTTAGGAAAGAACAAGTTAAAGAACAATTAAATTCCACATGGAATGTAAATCAGAAAAAGTAAAAGTGAAATAATTTTGACAATTTCCAAACATAGATGCTATGTACTAATGAGTAGTTTAGGGAAGGTTAACTTGCTTAAAAAAATTGATCAATCTAATTGTAGGCTATAGAATTGCAAATGAGTCCATCCCGGCTGAACTTTTGAAGGCTCGTACTCAACTCTTTTAAAAATTATTGAGCTAGGCTCAGTTGAGCTTTTTATCAAATTTAAAATTCAAATTCTAGCTCCACTTGTTTAACTAAATAAGCTATATTTCGAACTTGAGTTCGACTTATTTTCAAATTTACTTTAAGTCAAGCTAAGATTTTTATCGAACCTGAAATTTAAGTTGGAGTTTGGCTTGTTTAGCATTTTCCATATATTTTTTTTTTCATTTCTTCATTTTTTTTAAACCTAAAAATAACACATAAGAGTCACTAATTATATATATATATTAAACAAAAATTAATCTTTGTTATTTTAATTATATATTTTTATATAATGTATCATAAATATAAAACTTATAAGCCTATTAATGAGTGTTCATGAGCTTAAATGAGCCAACTCGCAAGTCTAAATCAAAGCACGAGTTTGAATTGTTTAGATAAATAGACTTTATTTTAAGCTCAAGCAAGCCAAGTTTAAAGCGAGCCCAAACTGAGTAACCCGGTTCGTTTGCAGCCCTATTTACTTGAGTTGTAACTTTTTCTCTCTCTCTTTTTTTAAATTTGAAAACAATATTTGTAAATATACATTGGATATTGACATGGTAAGTAAAAAGATCAAGGATGAGACATTCGAACTAGGATAAAATTGGGGATGAAATGGGACCAATCTAAAGTTAATAAAATACTAGGGTGAATGGCAGATATGGTGGATGAATTTTGCTCTAAAATTCAATTTGATATAGAAGCTTGGAAATGACTATTTTTACTACCTTTTTAACATCATTTCTCTTTTTATTAACGTAAAGGAGACATCATATCAATGAATTTTCACTACTTCTCCTAACTTGTGTAGTGATAGATTATCTATTCTACGTTAGAAAATATAACAAATGGTATTAGTGAGGTAGCAAAAATAAACATGAAAAGTATGATTGGGTATTAAATTGATCACTCCAAAGTTTAAGTACCAAATTGAAATTTTGTGAATAGTTTAAGTACCAAATTTATCATTTTCCTAAAATATTAAAAATATAATTCCTATTTTGCTTATAAAAATAAATTATTCATATTTTCTTAAGATTTGAAAGTTGATATCTTTTTGTTATGTGTGTATATATTTTGGGTCTAAGTTTATTTATTTAAGTATATTAGTGTATCAATGCTCTTATAGCCTAATTGGAGTACTACTTGTCTCTCATGTGAAATGAATTAGGCTTAATCCTCATCCTTATTGTAATAGGAAAAAAAGAAAAGAAAAGAAAAAGTAAGTAAATGGGTGCATTCTTTGAAAGAAAAAAGAAGCATTAGAAAATAAAAATAAAAAGAAAAATGAAGGAAGTGACATCAATATTTTCATTAATTACATGCACGGGATATCTCTAACTTTCATCACAAGCATTGGATCTAGACAGATTTGAATGACGAATATATGAAAAATAAAAGGAAAAGAGAAATTTTCATTAAACTGAATGGAAAAGATTTTCATCAAACTTGAAGGTGTTCGATTACAGAGCATAACATTTATATAAAGTAGCAAAACTTGACAAATCCTAATTAGCGTAATTTCATGAATTGCAATAATTTCATGAATTTAATTATTGCAGGTATGAAGTTTTAGGGATAGTATGAATAGCATTAATTTCATAAATTTAATTAGTGTATATCAATTTTATGAATTTAATTAGCATATATTAAATTTAATTAGCGTATATTAATTTCATGAATTTAATTAGCATATATCAAGTATATTAAGTATCAAATTATTGCAGGTATGGAGTTAATTAACGTATATCAAGTATATTAAATTATTGAATGTATGGAGTTTAATTAGCGTATATCAAGTATCAAATTATTGCAGGTATGAAGTTTTAGGGATAGTATGAATTGCATTAATTTCATGAATTTAATTAGTGGATATTAAATTTTACAAGTAACTCTATTGCTAAAATTCTTTCTTTTACGAATTTATGGTATTCGTCGGGTTCATATTTTTGTTAGAAATTTCCATAAATATTTCACTTAGTCTCACGTGCTTACAGAGGATTCATCATTGTAGTTCTGTATTTATATAAACATTGCACTTCAAGAAACCTAAGATCGAGGGGGATTTTTTTTTTTTTTTTGGCTGCTAGTTCGGGGGGATTAAACCCTAGATTACGATGAACATGGAGGAGGAATCCATCTAAGGAATAAGAGTCCTTTTATTGGACGATGATGTTGAAAGCCTCGAGTCGTTGGGCAAGATGCTTCAAGATTGTCATCAACTTGGTGAGAGATTACTCTATCTACTGTAGTTTCTATCTTTTGCCTTGAACAGCACCCCTCATGTCCGGCCAAATACTTGGTTGGTGAGTGCACTTTTATTTTATCTCTGATTTCAGATTTTACATCTTGGGTATTGTTTATGAATTAGTTTTCTTTGATGGGTTTGGATTTTTGGATTTGAATAGGCTTAAAAGTTTCAATCTTTAATAGTCTTGTCTTCTGGGTTTTGATTGTTCTTGGTTTTTTTTTTGAGAAAAATGCCTGCTTTTAAATGTAATTACCTGAAATGCATGAAAAAAGAAAAGGAACACCGAAGATTGATGCATTAGGGTTTTTGTGTCTTGTTAATATCATAAATCTTAAATTTGTAATTCTATGATTATGTACCTATTTATTAATATTGTGATGAAATTATAATTTATGATAATTATGTTTATAAAGCAATTCATATGTCGCAACTTTGGAGAAGAAAATCTTAACTTGTTGGGGAATTCATTTAGAATTGTGCCCTAATTTTTGGTATTAGGAGGTATTTGAATCAATTGAAAATCAACCAACTTACAATTATTATTTGAGTCCTCGTCATCGCTATTTGGTTCTTGTTATTATTAAAAGACTGCGAGGTGATTCATTACAATTGAAATCGATATTCCTGTCCTCAGCCGATTCTTGAAAAGAAAACATAGGACTTTGTGGTTCGATTTGTTTAATCTGTTTATAGCTAAAAACATTTATTTTTATTTATGGTTTGTTTGAAAACGACAAACCAAACAAACAGATGCGGATGGAAAATTTTCTTATAATTGTAATGTATCAAGATATCTTTATTTTTTTAAGACACACTTTGCATGATGAATTGTTTACTAATAATAGAATAGACCATGGCCGTCATTCAAAAGTTTCAATTATGAAGTTAAGCAAGAAATGAAATTTAATATTTGGTCCATCATGTGCTTTTTATAAGAAAAATATAATTACAGTTTCATTGACAAAGTGTAAGGGAGGCAAAGAAGCTTTGCTCAAGCTTCTTGAGAGAAAAGATGGATATGACATTGAAATGGCAGCAGCTCACATGTCCGAAGTGGATGGATTTCAACTTCTTCATCGAATAAACAATGACATGAGTTACCTTTGTCTGTTGTTTTGTAAGTAATTCTCTCTCTTTTCTATTCTTGTTTTTTTTTTTTTTTTCCGTTCCCCTTCAAAAACATGACCCAAATTTAATTAAGATTCACATGCTTTGCGGAATAATATATGAAATACATTATCATTTTATGGTGATCGACATCTAAGCTAATTCTAGAGCTTGTTTGATTTGTATGGAATTCTATATATACAAATATTTTTATATTGAAGGAAAATGCCATAAAGGGAAGGTTAAGAGATTACCACCATTATGTTTGGAAATGGCCAAAATTATTTCACTTTTACTTTTTCTAATTTCCATTTTATGTGAAATTTAATTATGTCAAAAGCCCCCAAATACAAATTGCCGCGTTCTTGACTGGCGCTAACAATATAATTCCTAAAACACTTTACTTGCTTCTCACACTTCCAAAAAAAGCAATAAAGAAGGGAAAAAAGGATGCGGAGAGGTTGAGAAGAATTACAATAAACCATAACAAGGAATTTTCCAAACATTTTAGTCCTCCTAGTTGATGAAGATATCAGAAATCTTGAAATCTTAGGCAACATGCTACAAGAGCGTCAAGATTCCTGTTTATCTTTTATATTTATAGTTCTTTGTTAGTGTTCTTATAGTTTTTTTCTTGGCAAAATTTGGCTATTTCATTGTGCATGATTGTTTTTTTCCCATTGAGACTATCCTAGGCGTGCCTTAACCACACTGCAACTAAACATGACCACTTAGAGACCTTTTTCAAAGTTTTTATCGAAATAGATTCTCTAATGTTCAAAAATAGGACGTGTTTGTCTCCAACGCTTGCTTTGTTAAAATATCCAACCCCCCTTCTCTCTCTTAACTTTTTGATTTCCGGCCACTGCATCTTTATCAATAAAATTTTTAGAAATTTTTTCGGGTGTAATGAGCTTTTTTAGATAATTTGTTTGTGCGCTACTTCTAACATTTTAAGGAATATTTATTTTTTAAGATATAAATGATGAAAATTGCGATTTTAGTAATAAAATTCAAGAACTTACTAAGGAGAAATCTGATTTGCCAACATTAAGTGGGAATCGTATCTAATATGGCGGCCAATCAGAAAAAACTCCAATTTCAATTCTTGAATAGTAATTAGGTGTTACTAATGATAATTAGCCTTAAAAAGTCATTTTGATTGGTTGCTTAACTTGGCTGTTGTTTTTCTCTTTTCATATTCCATGTTGCTTTTTTTTCCCCTTTATCATATACTGTAGATATAGAAACAAAACATTTTTTATCAGAATCCACTTCCATATTACATTGTTTAGTTTAAGGTTTGTAATAAAGATAAAAGAAAATGTTAAAGTAAAAAATTTTAACCAATCATAAAGAATACCAATAAAAGTAAACCAAATTGCTATAAGGAAGTTTTTATCGGCAGCTCGCAAGAAAAAGAATGCTACCACTACCACCACATTATATAATCTTTTCTTTCCTTCAAATTCTAAAGCTTTGAGATCTTGATCATCTCATACCTTTTATTTCTGTTTTGTCCAACAATTCTTATTGCGTCTTGAGTTGAAGTTCACGTTATATTATGTGTTGAGAAGTTTATCAACGATGTTTGCCCTAATAATGTTGGAAGATTCCACAAGTTTGTAATTTTGATAGTCTTTTTATTTTTTAATGAAGTACATGTAGAATCATTTGAAAGCAACTTTAAATAAAACCATAAATTTAGGAGTACAACTTTGTACATTACACCAATTCTATACATTATAGACAATAATAGGATCACAAGTTTAACAACCAGGTGGTAATCATCAGTTTTAACTATGAAATTAAGGGAAAAAAACATTTTAATTAATGATATTAGTACATGTTATATTACATTCATGTTTGGTTTGAAAAATATAATCATAAGCATTTGGGAAATAGATTTAGTATATATATGTTTTGTGTCAAATATTTTTTTTCTTCTAAAATTCGTTATGGTAGAAAACTCAGAATCATTGAATAGTGAGATTAGTTTAGTAATATTTAACAATTATAAAGTTTCCATTGTAAAAAATATTAAAAATATCGTTAAACAAGTTTCTTAACCATGTATCAATACTAAGGTTTTGTGTGACTAATATGAGGTTTAATTTTACAATGTAATTTAAGTTTCAATAACAAGGTCCATGGAAGTTTCAGTAATAAGGTGCAAGAGAGGTAAAGAAGCTCTACTCAAGCTTCATGAAGATAAAGATGGATAAAAATATGGTACTAACAATTGCTTACATGATGCATATTGTATGTAAGTGTCTTTTATAAAAGGTTAACTAATATAAGCTAATTTTAGGGCTTATTTGATTGATCCATGTAAGATATTTTAATTTACTATCATAATATCACTACTAAAAATATTAAATGCATAAAAATAATAAAACAATATTAAACAGTGATTTTTTTTTTCTACTGTGGTTTTAAAATATCATTCATGTTTTGGTGACAATATTTTCAAATGAAGATGTAACTGGAGATTTGGTTACAAGGGCATATGAGCAATGAGCAAGCGATGTTATGATGAAACCAGACAGTGTTAACATTGTCAAACTCGTAAGGCATCATTTCTTTGGCAACAACATAGTTAGTACAAAAAGAAACTTCTAGAACCCTAGAGAAGTAAGAATAGAAGAAGCAAACCCAAATACGCTAAATCCAAGAAAGAAGCCACGATTTGTTTGAACTCCCGAGTTCAGACAAAAATTTGAAGAGGCCACCAATCACTTTGGTGGTATTTGGAGTATGGTATTTTTATTTCGTTTTCATACATCTTTTAACTTTGAAAGGTCATTTTATAGACAAATAAGTCATGCATCAAATAAACATTTAGATAATATGTATTTGAAAACAACGCTAAATATTTAGGGGTTCAAACTATTGAATTTCTTTCATATACATGGTTAAACATGTATTTAGTTTAGAAAAGAACCATTGACTATCAATTTGATCATTTTTATTTACTTTCCCCTTGTTTTCTTGAATTACTTTATTAAGATGCTTCCATGTGTAATTTGTAGCTGGAATTTAAAGAAGAAAATGATATCATAATTATGTTATAAGATATTTGAAAATTTTAAGACAATTTCTATCATTACTTTCTAAATTTAAAAAATAAATAAATAAATGGCAAAGTATAGTAGGAATGAATTTTCTTTTTAGTTTCATGCAATTGATTAACATTGTGCCCTATTTCAATATGTGGCTAGATGCAATGATTTTAATTCAATACTATAAAATGTTGACAAAGTTTATGTTGAAATCTTACTAAAGAGGAAAGAAGAAAATCATTTCATCTAGCCACATATTGAAATAGGGCACAACATTAATCAATTGTATGATGCTGAAAAGAAAATTCATTCCTATACTTTGCCATTTTTTTTTTTTTCAATTTACAAAGAAATGATTGAAACTATCTCAAATTTTTCGAATATCTTATAACATAATTATGATATCATTTTCTTCTTTAAAATTTTCAACTACCAATTACACATGGAAGCATCTTATTTAGGTAATTCAAGGAAAACTAGGGGGAAGTAAATAAAAATGATCAAATTGATAGTCAATGGTTCTTTTATAAACTAAATTCATGATCAACCATGTATATGAAAGAAATTCAATAGTCTGAACCACCTTAATTTTTAGCATTGTTGTCAAATACATATTGTTTAAAAAATATGGTTATTTGATGCATCACTTATTTTTCTATGAAATGACCTTTTCAAAGTTAAAAAATGTATGGAAAGAAAAGAAAGATATCATATTCCAAGTACCATAAAAGTGATTGACAACCTCTTCAGACTTTTGTCTTAACTTAGGAGTCCAAATAAATCATGGCTTCTTTCCTGGATTTAACCTATTTGGATTTGCTTCTTCTATTCTTACTTCTCTAGGCTTCTGGAAGTTTTTATTTGTATTAAATATGTCATCGCCAAAGAAATGATGTTATATGAGTTTGATGACGTTAACATGGTCTGGTTTCATCATAACATCGCATGCTCCTTGCTCATATGCCCTCTTAACCAAATCTTCAGTTACATTTTCAATTGAAAATACTATCACCAAAAAATGGATACTATCTTAAAACTAACGTAGAAGAAAAATAACAGTTTAATATTGTTTTAGTATTTGGTATGCATTTAATATTTTTAGTAGTAAAATTATGGTGATAAATTAAAATAGCTTACATGGATAAATCAAATAAGCACTAAAATTAGCTTATATTAGTCAATCTTTCATAAAAGACGCTTACAAACAACAGTAAATGACAAATTCATGTCGTGGATTCGACGAAGGAGTTGAAATCTATCCATTTTCACAATGTGAGCAGCTATTAGTGCCATTATATCTAACTTTATCTCCATGAAGCTTGAGTGGAGCTTTTTCACCTCCTTGCACCTTATTATTGAAATATCCTTGGACTTTGTTACTGAACTTAAATTACACTATAAAATTAGACCTCATATTAATCACACAAAACCTTTGTATTTATACACAGTTAAAAAATTTGTTTAACGATATTTTTAATATTTTTTTACAATTGAAACTTTATAATTATTAAATATTACTAAACTAATCTCACTATTCAACGAATCTAAGTCTTCTACCATAACAAATTTTAGAAGAAAAAAATATTTGACACAAAACATCTATACACTAAATCTATTTCCCGAATACTTATGATTATGTTAATAATCTTATGGCTTAGTGGCATCTTTCTTGATCTTTCATGGGAGAGGTCTCAGATTCATCGAAGCGGAAAAGATCGAGGAGAATTACAACGAACCATAACAAGGAATTTTCCAAACATTTTAGAGTCCTCTTAGTTGATGAAGATGTCAGAAGTCTTGAATAGCCAACATGCTGTAAGAGTGTCAAGATTCCTTTTTATTTTTTATATTTATAGTTCTTGTTGGTGTTCTTATGGTTTTTTTTTCTTGGAAAAATTTGGCTATTTCATTGTGCATGATTGTTTTTTTCCCATTGAGACTATCCTAGGCGTGCCTTAACCACACTGCAACTAAACTTGACCACTTAGAGACCTTTTCAAAGTTTTTATCGAAATAGATTCTCTGATGTTCAAAAATAGGACGTGTTTGTCTCCAACGCTTGCTTTGTTAAAATATCCAACCTCCCTTCTCTCTCTGACTTCACTTCCGTTTTCCCAACTACATGTTCATCGATAAAATTTCATAATTTTTTTGGGGTAATGAGCTTTTTTAGATAATTTGTCTGTGCTCTACGTCTAACATTTTAAGGAATATTTATTTTTTAAGATACAAACGATAAAAATTATGATTTTTAGTAATAAAATTCAAGAAATTCCTAACGAGAAATCCGATTTGCCATCATTAAGTGGGAATCGTATCTAATATGGCGGCCGAATAGAAAACTCCAATTTCAATTCTTAAAAGTAATTGAGTGATATGAATGAATTTTCTATTATGAAAATATTCTTATCAATCATATTAGTATATGATGCACCTGCGTTGCGTGCGGAGAAAAAAAAAGGAATGGTTATTTTTAGAGAAAATAAAAATAGAAAGTAGAGATGAGAGAGAGAAAAAGAGTAGAGTAACTCTCATACTTTGGTATATATTTTTTTTACACTAATAAACCAGTATTCGTTTAATATTAATAGATACACGTACTTGATCTCGTTGAACATATTGATAGGATGCAATCAAGATTGAGAGTTTTGTGACTATAGATAATTAGTCTTGCTTGGTTGTTTAACTAGGTCGTTGTTTTCTCTTTTTATATTTCATATTTTTTTTTCTTTATCATATATTGTAGTTTTGGAAACAAAATATTTATGATCATAATCCACTTCCATATTACATTGTTTAATTTATAATAAATATAAAAGGAAATGTTAAAGTAAAAAATTTTGACCAACCATAAAGAATACCAATAAAAATCGATCAAATTACTATAAGAAAGATTTTATTGGTAGCTTAGAAGAAAAAGAGTTCTACCGCAACCACCACATCATTTGAATCTTTTCTCTCCTTTAAATTCTAAAACTTTGGGATTTTGATCATCTCATACTATCTATTTATCTTTTGTCCAACCATTCTTATTGCGTTTTGAGCTGAAGTTCATGTTATATTATGTGTTGAGAAGTTTATTGATCATGTTTGGCTTAATAATGTTAAAAGATTCCACAAATTTGTAATTTTTATAGGTTTTTTTTTTTAATTAAATAGCATCTAGAATCATTTGAATACAACTTTAAATAAACCAATAAATTTAGGAGTACAACTTTATATATTATACCAATTCTAGACAATAATAAAGTTAGACAATAATAGGATTGCTAGTTTGACAACAAGGTCATAATCATCAATTTTAACTATCAAATTAAGGAAGAAGAACATTTAAATTAGTGATATTATTACATGTTATATTACATTCATGTTTTGTGTGAAAAATATAATCATAAGCATTTGAGAAATAGATTTAGTGTCCATATGTTTTGTGATAATTTTTTTTCTGCTAAAATTCGTTATGGTAGAAAACTTAAATTTGTAGAATAGTGAGATTAGTTTAGTAATATTTAATAATTACAAAATTCCCATTGTAAAAAATATTAAAAATATCATCAAACAAATTTTTAACTGTGTATCAATACTAAGGTTTTGTGTGACTAATATAGGGTCTAATTTTATAATGTAATTTAAGTTTCAGTAACAAAGTCCAAGGAAGTTTCAATAATAAGATGCAAGGGAGGTGAAGAAGCACTACTCAAGTTTCATGGAGATAAAGATGGATATAATACGATACTAATAGCTACTCACATGGTGAATATGAATAGATTTCAACTCCTTAGTCGAATCCAGGACATGAACTTGCCGTTGCCTGTTGTTTGTGAGTTTCTTTTATCAAAGATTGGTTAATATAAGCTAATTGTAGGGTTTATTTGATTTATCCATGTAAGCTATTTTAAGCGATCACCATAATATTACTACTAAAAATATTAAATGTATACAAATACTAAAACAATATTAAACAATGATTTTTTTCTATAGCTGTTTTAAAATAGTATCCATGTTTTGTTGATAGTATTTTCAAATGAAGATGTAACTGAAGATTGATTAAGATGGCATATGAGCAAAGAGCATGCGATGTTATGATAGAAATCGGACCACGTTAACATCGTTAAACTCATATGGCATCATTTCTTCGGCAACAACATATTTAGTACAAATAAAAACTTCTAGAAGCCTGGAGAAGTAAGAATAGAAGAAGCAAATCCAGATATGTCAAATCTAGGAAAGAAGTCATGATTTGTTTGGACTCTTAAGTTAAGATATTTACCTTAATTTTAATGATCAATTAATTAAAATTCCACAAGTGCTTATGAGATTATCACCCATTAGGATATCTACTACAACACATCCTATGATCCACATTTTTATTTGTACAAATTTGTGAACCCTAGTGATGGTGTCCATTACTTGACAGAAGCTTAAGCGAACTTACTTCCTTTTGTAAAGAGGTCACCGATCTCCTTACGAAACAATTAAAGACCCATCTATATCTTGGGAGCATACTTCTTTGGCAATTCATTAGGGTTTAAATACTAGTCATAAAGTCCATCCTAAATCTAGTCCAATAACTTCATATGAATTTATATTCCTCAATTTCTACTTTTCCTATATAACATGAAAGTCATGATTTACTTCCGAATTTCTCTCATAATGTTTCAGCAAACCTTAGCAATAATATAGATCAGAGCTCCTTCTATTTTATTATAATTGCTATCCTATTCTCCATTTCATCCAACAATAATGTATATTCTATCAAAACCTCTTCTTATTAACCATCTTGGTTTCTCTTATTTTACAAGTGATAATCACTTCAATACTTCAAGTAGTATCTCAAGCTTTATTTATTTTTTTTTTTGTGTCAACTCAACAATTTCTAATATTCTTAACACAATCGTACAAAGTTCCATCCTACTATTCTAAGGTAAATTTTATTCTTACATTTCGATATTTCAACCAATTTACATATAGAGACTTCACTTCAATATGAGTAGAGTATCACTACAACAAAATGAGCCTTTGGCCAAAGATTTTGGTCACGTTTTTTTACACGTGGCCTATAGACGTCGCAAAAGGTCAGTCGCAGATTTGATAAGTAACGTTAAAAATTGAAACGTCGCTAATGTTAGTTTGGTAGCCAAATACACTTTGTTAGGCCACGTTTAAACATGACCTATTATCATGTTTTGGTCACACTTATGTGTGGCTAAATATGACTAATCTCCATCTCGCTAAATATAAAAGGAGGGAAACTTGTGATCGGCGACATTTAAACGTGGATAAATATTTTTATTAGTAACATGTAAACGTAAGTAAATTACATAATTGGCGATGTTTAACCGTGGCCATGCACAGGTTGAATGAGCTTTATATATGTTTGTTGGACAACAATGGCGATTTATAAACGTGACAAATCTCACATTTACCGCAATTTAAACGTGGCTATTCTAATACATTGGCGACGTCTACATATAAGTATTCAATTAAAATAGTAATTTCTAAATGTGGTTGTTATTTTAATTTAGCGACGTTTACACGTGGCTATTCTTGTTAAGAAGAGATTAATGTTCAAATCGGTTTAATTTGGTAATATATACTTGTTTATTGTGTAAGATATGCACACTTAGCAATATACCCCTGTTTGATCCCAATATAATCGATACCTGTTATTACTTCTGCACGTGAAATTTATGTATGAATAAATATCACTAATACATTTTGGAGCATACAATGCGCTCGATATGTAATCAAAACTAATAACATAAAAATTACTAAAAGATCACCATGACCATCCTTGCATTAAAGGAAAAAAAAAAAAAAACCCCAAAACAATGTGGTTTAGTGTCCTTAGAAGAAACTTAACCATACACTCCAAATTACATCAAAATGAGCATATGTACATACTTTATCATATTAATTTGACCCCATTCATGTCAGTTGCTTTAGCTAAAAAACAAAAAAGTGAGTATTTAATTTTCTTCCTCACTGTTGACATCATCATCTCCAATTGATAGATTTGATGAAGTATCTCGTGCTCTTGCAGAAGTATTTCCATTTGGATTTTCTGTCACACAATATATAAATATAATTATTGAATAATTAAAAAAAAACACGAATGAGATTATGAGAAAAGGCTCATGATAACTAACTTGACCTATTGGGAAAACTTGAGAGAAGTTATTATACAAGTCGAGTTAGCTGAGCAAGCTATAAACACCATTGAATATCAAATTCAATTCAAAAAAATTGAGAGAAGTTATTATACAAGTCGAGTTAGCTGAGCAAGCTATAAACACCATTGAATATCAAATTCAATTCAAAAAAATAGAAAAAGAATGGCAATTAATGGAATGATGAGCTATTATCTTATATATCATAAACTTGATACGGTGAGATACCTTTTTCTATATCCAAAATGATCAAATTGGAACATATTGTTATTTCTATTATATTTCTGACCTAATAAGTTAAATTGAACAACAGAAAAAAAAAATAGAAATAAATATTTGTAATGATAGTAAATTCTATAATATAAATTTCTAATTTACTCCTCCTAATGATTAATTTTAGCTTGGAAAGTAACAGTGTGGGCCGTATTATTTTATCATCATATTATATTACAGGAAACATACACAACTATTTGTAATAAATGCAAACTTACTCTCTTGTCCTAATTCCCCTAATAGCATAGCAAATACATAAAGAGCATAAACTAGCTCATCTAAAATTGTATTTCTTCTTTACATTCACGTCTGAAAAATCATAAATAGACTTGCCACTATGTTGATTTCGTAGGTAAGACTTTCAATGAACCTCTTAGTATTTCAATTTAGAGACAACACTTGAACCATATGATCTGTTCACTCTTTTTTCAAAGACTACTTCTTAGCTTATCAAATTTGTCTAAAGGTCTACTTTAGTTAATTGTGGCATGTTTTCCTTTTGAGAGGGAACAAATCTTAGACTGATTTTTTCATCCCCCTTACTTTATGCAAGAAAGAAACAGAATGGCATTTATGGATCTCTAAACTAAGCCACCTCTTTAGTTGATTTATCTTCTACTTAAAAAAAAAGTATAAAAAGAAGTTATATGATTATCCAAAATAATGGGCCAATTTGTTATCATTATCTCCTCACCCATTACAGTAGAGTGGAAGAAGAATAAAATGAATCTAACCAAAAAGCATATTAAATTGCAAAATTTTTAATAGAATAAAAACCAATCCCAGCACTACATTTATCCATTTATAGAGTTCTAGTGATGGCATCATGGAAAGTAAAAACACAAGCACTACATCAATTAAATAATTAGACAAGCTTAATTTCTTAAATACAATATTAAACGGACCATAAAATTTAATTACCTATTGCATTTGTTGCTCGTGTAATGTTCTTTCCTCTTGCAATGTAGCTCTTAACTCTTCCATCTCATTCTGTCTTCATGTTGATTTCCCAATAGATGAAAGTCTATATCCTCTTCCAGGATTGTAGTCAAATCCATTACTTGCATTCATAAATATGTCAACAATCTCCTCTGAAGTCTTAGGCTTGTTAGAAGATTGGGAGTCCTCATACATTCTCATCATCTTCTTCTACATTATGAATAACCAAAACATTCCATTCACACCATGTTGCCTATTTAATAACATGTTCAAAATGCAAGTCAACCCATAAACTTACATAATCTTTAGTCTTTCATTATAAAAATGGATGCCCCTATGTCCCATTTCATGGCTACAAAGATGTATTTATCAAGTACATTAATTGCAATTTTTCACTATATACAAATACCGTAAAGTGGACTAGAAAACAATAAAAATTACGACCTCCTTGTCTATGGTGCTTTATTCCACGATACTGACCAGACTTAGCAAGGACAGAGAACCAATAGAAAATACACATTTTGTAGATTAAAATTAAAAAGAAACAAAAAACTAACTTTCCAACACGATGTCTCAAGCATGTTGTAAAATTATTTAGTACAAGCTCAGGCTTATGACTAGTCAGTCTTCCATGATTTCGCAAGTAATTTAATAGCAGAGACATTTTTATGTCACTTATAGATCATGAATAGTTGATATTGTCTTGTTGGAGATCATGCGAACTATGTTGTTGTTCTTTCAAGGACATTTTACCATCAGGGATTGTAATTATTTACCATCAGGTACATTTTATTATCATGTTTTTATTTATGTTTTTCATTTTATCAAAACATTTCAATATTTAAAATATTTGGTTAAATTTACAATCAAATTTAAAAGGAACACTTTTTTCCCTTTTTTTATAAGGTCATTGGGTAATGACACTTTATAACATAAAGTAGCAAATTTAAAAAGAAAGAAAAAGAAAAAAAAAAGGCAATGGCATTATAGATTCTCCCATCTAATGCCTTTTATCTAACTAACTACATAATATGATTAATTTTATGGGTTCTAGAAGAACTTCAATTGGATGGATATGCTAAATTCTACCAGTACACTCACGTAACATTCGAATTGTTTGATGATTGATCCTATGCTATATATATCAAAGTTAAATCATCCACTTTATATTTTAAGCGGATCATTTAAACCATAGATATATAAGCTGTATCTAAGTTCTTCACATTATATTTCAGTAACAAACAAGTCTTTATATTAATATCCTTTTAATTTGCAACACGAACACGTAAGGTAGGACTATGTAAATATAGAGAGCATAACTCACTTGGAATAAATAATTGACTGAATTTTGATATACATATACATATACATATACATATACATGGAGGATCAAAATAACCTAAACCATGATGCATTTAATCGAATTTGTTTGCAAATATAGAGGAATTTCTAGCATTCATATTATGGTTTGTACACATCAAGCAATTTAATGTATTCAAAGATTAACTTGGAAATCATAACCTAATACCTATACACGGTGTGTGCCAAAGATGAACAAAAAATTAATATAATGAGTAGTATTTGAGCAAATTATTACCGTTGCAAGGTTTTTTTATTCTTTTTATTATGAAGATTGATGTGGTGTGATTATGATATTTGTGTTTGTGGGTGTGTTTTAGTTTTGCCATTAATCAGTTTCTTATACATAACTTTTTTACCGTTAGTGGTCAAGCGCCTAAGGTGCCAAGCACCAAATTACAATTGTTTATCTAATTTTTTTTTTATCTAAACAGAACTTGTGCTTCTATAAGTAAATAATAAAATCTTGCTACTCTCTTATGGAAATTCAACTTTCTAATAAAACTTGTGGATATGATGCAAAATTGGCTATTATTATAAATTCAAAAACTATTATGATAGAACATATTTTGTACATTTAATATATGAAATAAATAGTGTCTTGTTTCGAACCAGGAGCTGGCTAACCTTTAGTTAAGATAGCCAACAACACAAATATTAGAGAATATGAAATGCCGAACTTAAAACATCAGCATATTGAAACATCACATTTTATATGACCATTTCTAGCTAAGTGAAATTAATTCTATCACAAACATTATCTTAGCAGACATACTAGTAATTAGCTTTCGCGGTTGCAGAATTTGGTTGCGAAGCCTCTATGGCCTCTTTAGGTGTCATTCTAGGATTGATCATATATTAGAGTGACCTAAGGATAAACCAATGCATAAATAAAGGAGTTTAAAAAAAAAAAAGAACTTTTTATATATTATGTATTGGCATAAGCAGAGGTATAAACTCATATCAAAGGGAGGTTGTTTACAAAACCACGAGTGGATTCACTATAATATCAAATCATCAACCATTGAGTTTGAAAGGAAATAATAAATAAATAAATAAATAATAGAAGAGACGGTATACCTTTTTGTCAGCTTCTGTTGCTTCTTGGAATTCAGACTCAAGTAAACTCTGCTCTTCTTCATTGAGTTGGTCCATAAGATGTTTCTCTAACTCAGGAAACTTTTGACTTTTACCGGCTCATTACAAATATGTCATCCTTGGGAAGGGAAGGAATCAACAGAGGAGGCCTAGCTCTTGCTGCAGGTGTCATAAGCGTGGAAGTGGAATTAGAAACCCCCTGTTATAGTAAACCTTTAATACAAGTTAAGTTGCATATAGCATCCCAACTTGTTGAAAGGAAAAATCATGATCTACAATATGAATAAATACTAGATGGATGCCTCTAAGGGGTGTTTTTATATCCTACCATTAGTTGATTAGCTATTGGAAAGTTAGAAAAAATGTTGCTTAGAAGTGCAGTAGGAAGAGAACACCCTTCTCTGTATTGTTCAATCAAGTAAAGCATAATGAAAAGCTCCCTAGGAGAAAGCATGATATCATTATCCTGATCTCCTGCAAATATGATGAGTGCTTAAAAGGTGCACTCCTTGGGTGCTCTTTTTTTATCAACTAAGCACTCTAACTTTGGGCTAGCAACATCTCGGATTCTGCAAAAAACTTACAATTACAAATTCTCTTTTAAAACAGCTTGGATTCATTCTATTCCAAAAATCCCAATAGCAGAAGTTGCAAAACCTTGATTCAATATCTCAACCAGTTATTGTAGCGACTCCGATGATACAGGCTTTGTTGCTAGCTGCCAATAAGAAAGATTTAGATTTCATTATCAAATTTGCAATATCAAAAGATGAAAAAAAAAAAAAGAAAGGAAAGGGTGGACAAGGGAAGAAAAATGAAGGATGAAGCATAAATATTTAGGAGGAAATAACCAACACAAACCTTTGTCAACGCTTCAAGAAGACTCTGTAACTCCAAGACAACACTAGATTCCTCAATCACCAAAATTTGGAGCAGAGAAATAGCTAAATTCAATTACAGCTTCTGCAATTAGGAAGAAATAGATCTAAAAGTAGAGTGTAGAGAATAATGATTAAAAAAAAAATCATGTCACATAATTGTTTCTCCCAATATTTATGAGCTTGTCTATATGAACTTGTATTTGGTGAGGTTTAATAATTCATTACAGATTAGGCTTAGAGTAATATCCTTATTGAACTTGTGCTCTTCATTTGATTAAATAACCTAAAACAAAGAAAAAAATCAACCAACTCACATGAGATCATTATGAAGAATTATAACCATATAAAGAGAACCTTCACAACAAAAATTCGTATGAAATGCATCATATACAGTTGGAATCACACAAATTAGAAGACTAAGGAAATGAGAAGTATATATAAACCTATATAGTATTACAGGTTAAAAAGATGTTTATATTTCTAGACAGCCATAAACATTTATAGGACAATAATAAAATATAACACCTAAAACCCTTAAAAGACAGCCTCGCATAAATATCCATGTCAATTATAACAATTCAATGTTATGTGAGGACAATAAATTGTGAGACAACCATGCTTCCAAGGAGATGAGTAGGCTAGTTGATGCACTATATTATGCTAGGATGAAGTTCCATCAAAAGATACATGAATACAATTAACCAAAAGGTTAAGTCATATTACTGAGAGTCTCAGGGGAGTCAATGTAAGTTTGTCTCCAATACCAGCCCATAATGAATATTCAAATCTTGCAGCATTCTTTTGCGCATCTGCATAAGAAATTTTCTTGGCAATACTACCATCAATAATTATACCCTCTCTGTTTATAACATCCACATAATTTGTTTAACCAACTGAAGTGAGCGTGCGTTGATGTCAATTTGACCTTTAAGAAGATATTTCTCTCCGCTCAGAATGATGGGCTACAACAACAGTAATATGAATATTAATCATTGCGATGAAGTAGAACATAATTATCCTAAGTGTTTTAACCTTGTTATGGAGTCTCCCAATAGAAAAAAAAACTAAGTACATACTGATGTGTTTGATGTATCAATCTTCACTAAGGGACTCCCAAAGAACACACATGAGTCATGAAGTGTAACTCATGGACACCAGGAAATTCTACAAATACGATGCAGGCCTTTCTATAAGTTTAATGAATAATGAAAAGATGCATGTTATCAACACATAAGCATATCTGCAATACTTGCAAATTTGAAATAGACACCTACCTTTATGTTCAAATTCATAGTCGAACTGGGGCAAAAATGCATTAACATCATGAGTGGAAATGATGTTAATCCAGAAGCCTTTCTAAGTGAACACAACTGCTTTCACATTCTCAGCACCAACATCAAGATCAACACTACTTCGCTCCCAGCACCAATCCCCTTCCGCAGACTTTTCAGTCAGTGAAATGAGCTTGACCTTTAGTATATAAAGTAGGAGGTTATCCACCAATAACTAACTTTTTCTTGGGATTTAACAAAATGAATTATCAATTATGAAATGTCTAAAATCATTTGTTGAAGCTATTGTTTGTCACAAATTAAGTTATCTACACAGTTCAAACTTTAAGGAAAAACAATGGCCTACCTCAAGCCTGTATTTTCCAGGGATGACATCTTGAAAGATAAAGTTGCTGCTATCATCAGTCAAACTGACTACCTTCTTCTTATCATCTACCAACCAATCTCATTAGGAAAACTGAAACAGATGAGCCACATTTATCCTTGCAGTTCACATGGCCATGAATGTTGACTAGGCCTTCGAATTTAACACCCAACAAAGGAGACATAAGCGTAGATTAAAAAACTATTGGGTAGCTAGAATTGATGTACTGGTCGAGATTGACGATGGAGTGAAGTGAGAGAGGAGGAGGATTATTGGGTGTGCCATTGGGAATGACAGACTGGTTTACTATAATAATCACATCTCCACCTCGAAAGGCATCTAAAGCATCTCATTAGCAAAAATTATTGACTGCTAGCTTCAACATGAAACCACTTCATATGTTTGCCAATATGTTGAGCTTAAAACATACTTTTGATGACCAAAGCAAATAAAGAATTAAAAATTTTTCATAATAGTGAGTTATATGGATTCATCAGTTACCTAACCTTCCTATGACTATTAGCATGCCTAATACTCTTATAAAACATAGTCAAATAGATGTCGAATGATTTCAACCAATTAACATTAGCCATTTTGCAGAGAAATCAATCAATCTCAGGACTAGCTTCTCATAAAATAGTTTTACAAAAAATCCTCATATAGACACAACATCTCTTTAGTGAATATACATATATAGATACAAAAGAAAATCACATCCTTAATCGTAAGATGCATAGAGAAAAAAGAAATACCTAAATCATGGTACACCTCCTAAAATTAATGGAATTGCAACATGTAGTAGAGAAAATATTTTATACCTCAGAATGATATGATAATCAGACCCTGAGTTAATGCAATTCAATAGTCTTAAAGAGATGAATGAATTCCATTTGTTGGTTTGAACAACAAATTGATTGAATAGATTGCTTCACACTTAAAAAAGCTGCAAGTTTTTCTGTTAATAGCTCATGTGAAACTTATGAGAAAAATACTCTATAGGGAAGCATACTCATGTCAATCATATCTACACAATATACCAAAATGGCAAAAGCCTGATGCGTGTCTGCCCAGCATGAATGATATATCAGACTCTTGATGCTTGTAAACAAAACCACTTTAGAGGCCATCAAAACATTAAAATCATAAGAGATAACAAAACTATTAATTATGTTGTGAAAAAGCAAAGGATTAAACAACTATATCTATGTCCATCTCTATTTGAATATATGCAGATCAATTGTCATGTTTAAAATTGATAATGCTTTAGAAACTATTGAGTGCTTAGCGATCGAAATAAAAGGGGAAACCAGGTATCCAAGACATCACAATGACAAAAAGGGAAAAAATCCACTTAATAAGAAACTTTTCACATCATATTGACATGGAAACTTCATGGTAGCTTGAAACATAAAGCGTATGTACAAAATTAAAGTGCATTCTCAACCCAAATAGAATCAAAACTCAACCAAAACCAAGATCCATATCCTTCGAGACACCCAAACCCATGACCGACCAAAACCTTCAATACCCACACCAAACCAGAACCAAGTCGACTCGGTCCCCTCCATCTTCATCCCATCTCTGTCGTTGGACCAAATAACATACCATCTCTAATCCCCACACCGAGTTGACTTGCAAATCAAACTCGAAACTGAAGCCCTTTTGAGCCGCATTAGCCACCATGCAATTAATGAACTTTGAAATGCCCTACCATCTTCAATACCAGTGACTCCATCTCCACGAACCTAATTTCCAACACCTACAAACCAACCCAAAACCGCTAACTCCTATCACTGCTTGTAAAACCCAAAACCCACTCGCGAGTTCACTGGGACATCCATGAGACTAACCATGTCTAGATTTCACCTTGATTCGGATTTGCAGAAGAAATTAGCCTGCATATGCATTACTTACTGTTATAGATTAAAAAAGTATTAGAGGCTAATATGTAAATTTGGAGGCTGATTGGGGGTCAAAATGATTGTTAGGGTTTACAACTGATGGTGGGAGAAGGAGAGACGCAGAGGTTTGATTCAGCCGGCATAGTGGTAGCTAGGTTAGAGGAAATGGAAGCACGACTGGCATCATTCGAGACGAAATGCCAATTTTAAGGTAGAGGGTGACATCAGAGGGATTAGGCTTAAGGCAAGGAGCGTAATCAAAGGAGTGAGAAGAAGGAGGGGTTTCGTGCTTGTCATCGGACGGTTTTGGAGGAGTGGCTTTGATCTGTCATTAGAGTTTTTTAGGGTTTTTTCTACAATATCTATGAATTGAAAGAGAAGGGTGAGGAAATAAAAAATGGGTTTTGATGGGAATTAGGAACGATAAAGGAAATCTTAATTAAA
Source organism: Combretum micranthum (assembly GCA_024138025.1). Lineage (NCBI taxonomy): Eukaryota > Viridiplantae > Streptophyta > Magnoliopsida > Myrtales > Combretaceae > Combretum > Combretum micranthum. The sequence goes on from JAMXBD010000091.1 coordinate 1,856,061, forward strand.
TGGATGGAGCAGGGAAATTCAAAGGAATTAGCATCCATGTGAAGAATCCATACAGATTATTGATTTAATATTTCTTTAAGGTATTGATTTCGATGGGTTTTTTGTCGTGTCTTATTTAATAGTTAGCATTTATGTCAAGAAAAGGAAAAAAAATAATATATTTTAATTTTTAATTTTTTTTAATGTTGAGCAAATTGTTAAATGAAAAATTAGTAACGTTTAATTTAAGGAAAGAGTTACAAATTAAATGAATGTTCCATAAACGTGACTAATAGTATGCTTTAGTTGATGTTCCTAAATTATAAAAGATAGGCGACGTTTGCTTTTTTTGCAAACGTCACCTAATATCAAAATTCTTGTAGTGTATGCAAGTTCCTTCCTATTTGATCTAGGCCTATTTCTCCAATAATCATTAAAGATGTTTGTCTTTCTCTATTGAATGAGATTCACTTTCTTACATATTAAGCTTCTTGGCTTATTCAATAAGTTCATCACGAGACTCATTCCTACGTCTTCTAAAGTTTATATTTCTGTTACTAATGTTTGTCCATCTTCCTTATTGCATGGGTCAATCTATTGTATTGACATCGTCGGGGTTCTTGTCCAGTGTAGTACAAACTGATGTTTTCTCCAGTATGACAAGTTGTACTACTTACAGTTGCTAAGTTTCCTTATCGGTTCTAATCCAACTAGCAGAAGAGGGGATACGCTATGTACTTCTACTAACTTAGATTCCACTAGCACAAAAGCTTGTGATTAGGCTTCTGACATGGGAATACTTTAATATTGCACATACGAAAAAGAGTAAGAGTTCTCAATTGCACATAAATGGGCAACATATATCCATATCTTATTTGTAATATATAAATATATATGATATAATCTAAAAGTCTATATCTTTTAACTTATAAACTTAATCTGTCTACCCAGGTTCTATCCCATCTCACCATTTGGTAGGTCTGTCCTATCTCTGACAACCTAATGCTCTGATACCACTTCTGTCGCAACAATATGTGGGGCCTAGTAGGGTTGCCCTAAATCGCCATGTCACGTGTGCACCGTAACATGAGGATCGCCTTGTAAGTTAGAGTTTACAAGACTCTAATTAATTATCCTCTCATTGTATTATACATATATATATTTATTATGAAAATAATTTATTGGACATCGAAACTTCCATAGATCACAAAGACTGCAGAGAATCAGATATCCTACCAAATGACAAGATAAGGTAAACCTAGGTCTAAGTTAAGAAAAAGACTACATTTTCATGTTTATTCTCTCAACTAGGTTTAACCTATCAAATTCTCAATCTTCTATCAGTCTTGTACAACTTGATCTTTGTCACGCTCTGCACTCAGATCCTATCCCATCTATGTATTCAACTTACCTGCAAAAGCAAACTATTGGGGAGTCAGCTACAACTAGCTAAGTAAAGTATACCCTCGCTCCATACCGTTCAAGCAAAAGCAAACAAGTTATTAAACAAACATATGCAATACATACAAGAAAATGAACAAATATATATGGCCAACAGGTAACCATATATATATATATATATATATATATATTCGAATTTACGCCCTCCGAACCAAGGGTTGGGGTACATCCACATATCAGCACTCGGACCACTAATACTTCGAAATCAAATTTATTCAAGGAGTTTTTCCTATATAGAAAATAATATACATATAACAGCATCCCATTGAAGTACGATATCCTTAACAAAGACCCGGTGCGATCCTAGGAGGTGGGCCGTGTCCCAAGGATGACTTAGTTCCCATTCCCTTAGAACAACGCCCATGGTGTGCACTAGGCATTTACCACTTCGGTCCTCCATGTTCACCTTCCTCACGGGACAGTGTGGCCCATCCGAGTCAAAGTGTAGTGGTGATAACCTTCTACATGTAATCGTGTAATGCATGATCAATATTATAATTATCACACCAATAGTCATTAAGTCCAATTATTTGGCGATCAGACAATTATCAGACACTTGCAAAGATCAAAATGATTAAACAACACTCAATACTTAACGTTCAGAATAATGTATAGTATTTTCAACACAGATAACAAACACGAGCAACTACATGTGTAAATTTCCCAACCCCATACTTGAATCATTTAATTTATATTAACAAAATATCATACTCTAAACCTACAAGCACAAGCAGATATGAAGGTCATCGGAATATACTCACCTGTTTATCCTTGCTTAATGGTCATAGAAGTCTATGAGAAAACTTGAAGACGGATCTGTATCTCATGAGAATCGAGATAACAGATACCCATTACTATACTCTTATTCATATAAAGAAACATATTTGTGTCTTAAACTCGAGTTTTAACATTCTTAATCTAACCTCAACACATAATTAATCATTTTGAAGTTTGTAAAGGCTACGCTTCGTAAGTTAAACTATAAAATTTGTATAATCTTAGTTTTCTTAAGAAATGTATTTTAGTTGTTTTCAAATATCGAGTTTAATCATGAAATCTTAAATTGGGCATATTATATTTGTTTTAACTTAGATTTTAGCATATGAGTAGTCATTGGAAAACTTATCGAATGTAGTTTTTAATTGTCAGGTTAAACTAATCATTTGTATATTTTTCCTATGTTACTTTAGGGCTCGAAAGGTATTATAATGATGCCTAGGTTTCTTGTTTTGTATTATTAATTATTATTTCAAGTTCAATTCCTTGTAAATGTTTATTTCATAAAGTATTAGTGATTATACTTAATTTAAGTCCATTACTCAACTTTTTAGTTAAAGTATGCATATTTATACTTATTTTCATTTTGATTGTCTTGATCTTATTTTAAGTATGTAACTCTAGTTAATTTGATTATATCAAATAATATTTATGATTTTCATTAATCTATACTTTATATCCTTATAGTCTTATAAGCATTTAATTTTATACTTAGAGTTATGGAATTCTTGGTTAAGTTTAATCTTTCAATTACAATTTCTATTATCTTGATTTTCTAATTTGTAATTGAATTACTTAAATTTTATTCTAGGAATCTTATTATTTTATATGTGTTGAAATCTCCATATGTCTATATAGGCTTGTTATTAAGTTTATCTACCAGATTAAAAGCTAAATTATCTTTTATCTATATAATATTTAAATCATATCAAGTTTATCTATTAATATCCTATTTCTACGTATGATTTGAATCTTATATTTGTATATAAGGTCACATATTGAAGTTTAATTACATATCCAATCTTCTTATTGATCGAATAATCAAATATGTTTCATTTATCAAATTCAAGTAAAATTTTTCTTTAGTTTTCTTACAGGGATGAAACTTTTATTATAAGGTTCTAGGGTTTTCTAAGTTTTTATTTTCCTCCTTAATTCCATTTCTACTCATGTGTATATGTTGTGTGTGATTTAAATTATTTAAACTTGTCATAGAACATCTCTATTCTTTTTAAATGTCAGAACTACGCTATAGGTTTACTGTACTTAATTCTAATTGTTTCTTTAGTTAAGTTTTACTTCATAAAACATAACGAGTGTTTATATAAGTTAAGAATATTTTTGTTTTAGTGTTTTCGATATTACAATCTTAGTTTGAGTCTTATTTCTGTAAATTATACCTAATATCTAGTTTTAACGGTTACATCTCAATCCTAGTGATTTATCTTTAAATCATCATTTGCTAACTGATATACTTTAAAGATCTAATGATTCAATTCTAAACCACTAGTTATTGTCTTTGAATTATATTTATCGAGATATCACTCGTTTTGGAAAATTACTATTCATTTCCCAGTAGGTCACTCATCATAGGTCATGAACACGCTTAACTTTTAGTGTTTTGAGAGTTTTCAAATATCATACTAAAGATATCTCAATGGTTAGGGTTTCTATATTTTTCTTACATTGATTTTAGGTTAAAAACTAAAATATAAAGTTTATGGGATCGGATAGATTTAGGTTTATCACCTACGCGATTAGAGTTTCTAGATCTAATAGGGTAAACTAGGGTTTTAGTCTAGACAAGATTAAAATATTATAACTTTCATATTTGTGAAATCAGAATTTTAATTTGGGCTTTAGATTAGAAGATTTTGATCAATTATAGATCCCATCGGGTATATTTCAACTCTAGCTATTTATCTCTAAATTTTATTTACTAATAAATAGACTCTAAATATTAATTATCTAATATTATAATCAAGTTCTATCACCTAGCGTTTTTATTTATCAATTTATTATCCACTTGATAAACGAAATATAATATCAACTAGTCTAAATACACATACTCAGCATGACATAATTTAATATATTATCATTATATATGCATGTAAATATGTACATTTATAATAAAAAATAATATTAAAACTCTTAATATTATGAAAACTTCTACGTACAGGATCATAATAGTAAAATTTTAGAGTGGTCAAAACCTTACCTTATGTGGTCTTGAATTGAAGAGCGTATTGCCACGATCACAACACCACTTTCGAAATTGAAATCGGTTGTCGTATGTAAAAGATATGGACTTTTGAAGATTAAGGGAGCTTCTAGATTCCTTTTTCATTTTTTTATTATTTTTCTTTTCTTTTCTTTTTCTTTTTTTTTTTTCTTCTTCGCCGTTTCGGAGAAGTTGCTTTTCTTTTTTTTTTTTTTTTTTTCTTCTCCGTTTCGGAGAAGCTGCTTTTTTTTTTTTTTTTTTTTTTTTTTTAAGTCTTCAAAATGAAGACTGAGGGAAGGAGTACGGAGAGAAGGAGATAATTGAGATGATAGAGAGGCAGAGGAAGAGAAGTGACAAGAGAAAGTAAGCTACAGAGGAGAATTTATAGGAAAAATTTGGCTTGTGTAGCAAGCAGCGACAATTGCTTGGAAATTTTCTTTTTTTTTTTTAGGTTCTAACTAATACGTACGGTAAATTCTCATTCGATATTATTTTTAGATAAACATTTACGTACTTACTATATTAAATGTTCTGAACACTATGGTATACTTAAAATTTTTAAATTAAGATTTTTATTTTTCAACTTTAAGATATATTATCGTAAATTATAATTTATCCTTTAAGGATTTAAATTATTAATGTTTTGATATTTTATGACCTGTTAATAATTAAATTGTCTTTAATTCTACTATTATAAATTTATAGTGTTTATCTTTTGTTTGTATCTTTTGAATTATTTTTGGGATCTAATTTATTATTTTACTTATCTTTATTGGTTTTAGTTTATATATTAATCTTATGGAAACTTTTTTTATTTGATAAAGGTATAGTTTATATTTATATTTTTATTTTAATTAGGTATTTTATTATCCATATTGGTAATTACCAATATTTAAATTCACGAAAAGCGGAGATGGTTTTTCGGACATTTTCTAAAATTTCCGCCGGACATTACTATCTATTTAACAATTATCAAAATTTAAATGGATGTATAATTTAGGGTGTTACAACACCTATCTCTAAGGCTCCATACTGTATGGCTCCGGCCGAGTTGAAAGAGTTGAAAAGCCAGTTGGAGGAATTACAAAACTTAAGGTTTATTCGTCCAAGCAATTCTCCTTGGGTGCTCCGATTTTATTTGTTAAGAAGAAAGATGAAAGTTTAAGAATGTGTGTAGACTATAGAGAATTAAATCAAGTGACGATCAAGAACAAGTATCCACTTCCTCGAATTAATGATTTATTTGATCAGGTTAGAGATGCTGCATTAATTTCCAAGATAGATTTGAGGTCCGGATACCATCAATTCAAGATTAAGCAACAAGATATATCTAAGACTGCTTTCAGAACAAGGTATGGACATTTTGAGTTTATGGTTATGCCTTTCGGTTTAACAAATGCCCCAATAGCTTTTATAGATCCGATGAATAGGGTATTTAGAGATTATCTGGATCAGTTTGTAATAGTTTTCATTGATGACATATTGGTATATTCAAGGAATATGGAAGAACATGAGAAACATTTGAAACTTGTTCTACAAAGATTAAGAGAGAGGAAACTTTATGCTAAATTTAGCAAGTGCAAGTTTTGGTTGAGAGAAGTTGCATTCTTGAGACATATCATTACAAAGGAAGGAATATCTGTTGACCTAGAAAAGATTAGAGCGGTATTGGATTGGCCACAACCTACAAGTGTCACCGAAGTACAAAGTTTTCTAGGTTTGGCAAGCTATTATAGAAGATTCGTCCAAGGTTTTTCCAAAATTGCTTCACCATTAACTAAATTGACAAGAAAATATGTGAAATTTGATTGGGATGAAGATTATGATCGAAGTTTACTTGAGCTGAAAGAACGATTGGTTTCTGCACCGATTTTAGCACTTCCGGTTAGTGGAGAAGAGTTCATAATTTATAGTGATGCTTCACTTCAAGGACTCGGATGTGTTTTGATGCAAGATAATCGAGTTATAGCTTATGCTTCGAGATAATTGAAACCCCACGAGAGGAATTATCCAATTCACTATCTCCAGCTAGTTGCGGTGGTATTAGCATTGAAGCTTTAGAGACATTATTTATTTGGTAAAAAGTGTAAGATATTCACTTATCACAAGAGTTTGAAATACATTTTCACTCAAAAAGAATTGAATATGCGTCAGCAAAGATGGTTGGAGTTGATCAAAGACTAGGATGTTGAAATTTTGTATCACTCGGGAAAAGCCAATGTTGTACCAGTTCCGAACCGGTGGGGGACATCTAACCTACTTTCTTAAGATCCTTTGACGTACTTGGCCTACTATTATAGAGGAAAAATTTTTTTTGACTATATAATATTATCACTCAAAAGTAATGTTATGATATATTTACCCTTGTTAAGGTGCCTAATCAAATAGCTTTTCAATTTTCTGTGTACATTTTTTTTAAGCTCAATGAAAATACGAGAGCCTAATTAAAACAATTGAAAAGAACCAATTTATATAATATTGAAATAATATATCGGTATTATTATCATATGTATGTGACATGGCCTCGACAATGTCCGTTGAAAAATAACAACTTTCAATAGATATAACCGAGGAAAAATATCTAACAGATAATACATATCACATGTATATCTAGAGATATTATATAGTTTTTAAAATAAATTTCTAGCTATATTATCATGTCTTAAAACTTTATTAATAATTATTATTATATGTATATTCTACGTTATGTGTAATATCCGCCACTAAATTTATTAGCCAGATCCATCCATCCGTCAATCAACCCACTAAAGGACACCAAAGTGGCCACCTTTCTTTCTCTTTTCCTTTAATCCCTCATTCTCTCTCTCTCTATCTTTTTCTTTTCCTTTGGAATTTTGGTACCTGTCGTGGTGGGTCAAGTTCCAACTTGTGCTGTGGGTATGAGAAAAAAAGGATTAAAGAAAAATCAATGGTTGTGCTGCTGCGCTGTCATTGATGTTGATAGGTATATTAATTATGTTGTTCAATTTTGAATTTTCTTCTTCCTTTTTTATTTTTCGTGGGAGTTATTCTATTCATTTTCCGTACCCAATACGTAAATTAGCTTGATCTACGACTGAAATCAACTTTCAAAGCCGCAAAAACGTTATCCATTATCTCCATGAATACGAAACCTAACCCTAGCAACAAATCAAACAAGAGTAAACCCGAACACACAGGAGCAACAATTCCTCGAATTCCTGAAACATGCACAACCGATCTGATCGCTAAAGCCCATCAAATTGAAGAAACCAATCGAAACCTAGAGAAAGAGAGAGAGAGAGAGAGATGGAGTAATGAGATAGTAGAAGGTTTAGCTATGCGTAGTAGGGTTTGGTGGGTGGGATATTATTATTGGCCCTTTTGTTTGATATATGGAAAAAAAAATTAAGTAACAATGTATTTTCTATAATTTTTTTAAATAATTAATATTACTAAAATTAGATGATTAATTGAAAAAAAATGCAAATTTAGATAGTGAATCATAAAATAAAAAAAAAAAGCAAATCGATCATTTTAATTTTTAGTTAATTAATTATAAATATTAATAAAATTAAAAGACCAAATATGATATTTATTCTTTTTTTTAAATCTCTTTTCTTATGTTGTTGATAATCAAGTATTAAATTTACTTAAAATGAAGTTAATGCAATAGATTTTTTTTATACTTATATTTATGCATTAAGTGACGATTTACAAAATTAAGACACGCTTCAAATTATTTAACTAATTGGAAAATTATATAAGGCATCAAAGTTTGTATATAAGAATTTACAATAAGATTATACAGCAATTGACATGGATATGACACATGCTAATAGAATATATTTAACAGTAATTTATATGGAGATTGTCGTTGATAGGGCATTTTCTCTAGGAAGAGTATTAGGTGTACCGACAGCGTAAAGTTTAAATAAAAAGGATTAGATCTTACTATAAAATAATTAAACTAATATACATAAATTAATAGAACAAAAATAATCTTCGTATAATGAAATAATATCCGACACATAGGAATGTCAATTAAATTAGAAATTTAAATTGCCTCCAATGAAATGAGTATACAATAGCTGATAGAAGCTCATGGGCTGAGTGCTAATTAATTAGTTGATGATTTGGATATAACTAAAAGGAAGGAAAAGAAACAAAAGGACTTAGTATGGGATTTGAAGAATCCGAATGTAATAAAATACAATAATGTAATAAGAGCCACTAAAACAATTTGCAATATCTTCTAGTTGAAAATATAAATCAAGAAATCCTTACATGCATAGGTACAAATTAAATGTATGAAAAAAGTAAAGTTTTATAAATAAGTTGATAAACAATATCAACTAAATGAAACTGCATGAAAATTTGTCTTTAATACATTTTTGATATATTAAGGTAATCGGTGTTTATACAACTAGTTGATTTTCCTAAGCAAGTTACCGCCCCCTAAAGTGCTCATCAGTACATAGCATTTATGTTTGGAAATGCCCAAAAGTATTTCACTTTTACTTTTTCTAGTTTCTATTCCATGTGAAATTTAATTATGTCACAATCCCGCAATACAAATTGCCAAGTTCGTAACTGACACTAACAATATAATTCCTAAAACACTTACTTTACTTGCTTCTCACACTTAAAAAAAAAAAGCAATAAAAAAAGAATAAAAGGCAGCAAAAAGATCGAGGAGAATTACAATGAACCATAACAAAGAATTTTCCAAACATTTTAGAGTCCTCCTAGTTGATGAGGATGTTAGAAGTCTTGAAATCATAGGCAACATGCTGCAAGAGTGCCAAGATTCCTTTTTTATCTTATATATTTATAATTCTTGTTAGTATTCTTATGGTTTTTTTTTTTTTTTTTTTTTTGGGCAAAATTTGACTATTTCATTGTGCATGTGTCACGAGACAGGAGTTTCACCCCTGAAAGAGTTCTCGTGCGACGTCGACCATCCCTCATATCATCATTAATTTCTAATCTGGATGGTGAGCCAGCCTTATCTTTCTTGATTTCTCAGGTCTGCCTCAAGCCCCATATTTTTATAAGGAGCGTTTTCTTGGTTTTGCCACAGTCCTCCATATATTTAGGAGGCTTAACTATTTCAACTAGTTTCGGCTTGTTAAGACTTTATCAGGAGAGTGACATCAGCTCCCAACCAGTTTGTTCATGGGTGGCTAGACTTGCCTTTAGTGTTAACCCACATCACGAACAAACCCTCTATTGATGCCACCCACAATGCTATATACCCAATTTAAATACCCCTATGAAGCCCTTAACTCTCATATCAAAACATTCTCCCCCACTTAAATTCATGGCATGTTCATCATAAAGCAAATCTATGGCTACTACTACCCACTTTTGAGCACTCAATCCCTTCTCCACAACTATTGTGAACTCATATAAGATCATCTCACCAGGACTTCGAGCTTCTACAGGCTTCCTCTTGCCCTTACCCCATTTTCCATCCTCCAAGATCACCTCTTGTTGAGTTGCCTAACGATAGGTCTTGAGCATAAATTCTTGCTTTAACCCTAACTTGCGACACGGCTACCCTCTGGTACCAATATCCTTCTCTGGTGGCTGCTCTGCTTGAGTTGCACCCATACGAGTTGAATTGACAAAAAGATTAGGGTAAAATCTTGTCTCCATGACTCACGATACAACTGCCCTTCAGCAACGATGTCCTCTCTCTTGTGGCCACTCCGCTTGAACTTCACCCACACAAACTGCATCAACAACAAGAACTACCCACTCATTAAGTACTCTGGGTAGCATTAAAGTGGTTTGATAGAGCCGAGAACTTTAGCTCTAATACCAATTATCACGAGATGGGAGTTTCATCCCTCAAAGAGTTCCCATGCAGTGCTCGATCATCTTTCATATCATTATTTGTTTCTAATCTTAATGGCGAGCTAGCCTTTTCTTTCTTGATTTCCTAGGTTTGTTCCAAGCCCTACATTCTCATAAGGAGCGCCTTCTTGGTTTTACTACCGTCCTCCATATAATTGGGAGACTCAACTGTTTCAACTAGTTTCAACTTGCTAAAGCCTCATCAAGAGAGCGGCATTAGCTCATAACCAGTTTGTTCACGGGAGGTTAGACCTGCTTTCAGTGTTAAGCCACACCATGAACAAATTATCTACTGATGCTACTCATAACACTATACGCCTAAGTTGAATACTCCCATAAAGCCCTCAATTCTCTAACCATGACTGTTGAGACTATCCTAGGCGTGCCTTAAACACACTACAACTAAACATGAATCACTTAAGGACCTTTTTCAAAGTTTTTATCAAAATAGATTCACCGAGGTTCAGAAAATGGGACATGTGTTTGTCTCCAATGCTTGCTTTGTTAAAATATCTAACCTCCCTTCTCTCTCTAACTTGACTTTCCAATTTCTAGCTATTGCATCTTTATCAATAAAATTTTTAGAATTTTTTTTGGGTAATGAGCTTTTTTGGATAATTTTTTGTGTGCTACATCTAACATTTTAACGAATATTTATTTTTTAATATATAAACGATGGAAATTGTGATTTTTAGTAATAAAATTCAAGAGCTTCCTAACAAGAAATCTAATTTTCCATCATTAAGTGGGAATTGTATCTAATATGACAACCAATTGGGAAAGCCTCCAATTTCAATTCTTAAATGGTGATTACGTGTTATGAGCGAATTTTCTATTTTGAAAGTATTCTTATCAATCATGTACACGTGCTTGATCTCGTTGAAAATACTGATAGGATGCAACCAAGATTGAGAATTTTGTGATTATAGATAATTAGTCTTAAAAAGTCTTTTTGATTGGTTGTTTAACTTGGTCATTGTTTTCTCTTTCTATATTCATATTATTTTTTTTTTCCTTTATCATATATTGTAGTTTAGAAACAAAACATTTTTATTATCAAAATCCATTTCCATATTACATTATTTAGTTTATGGTTTAGGGTTTACCATCAAGATCAAAGAAAATGTTAAGTAAAAAATTTTGACCAATTGTAAAGAATACCAATAAAAGTCGAAGTTTTATCGATAGGTCGGAAGAAAAAGAATTCTATTACAACCACCACATTATATGAATCTTTTCTCTCCTTCAAATTCAAAAGCTTTGGGATTTGATCATCTCATACCTTTTATTTCTCTATTGTCCAACAATTCTTATTGCGTTTTGAGTTGAAGTTCATGTTATATTATGTGTTGAGTAGTTTATTGATGATGTTTGCCCTAATAATGTCAAAAGATTCCACAAATTTGTAATTTTATAGTTTTTTTTTTAAATAAAGTGCATGTAGAATAATTTGAATACAACTTTAAATTAAAATATAAATTTAGAAGTACATTTTTATACATGACACCAATTCTATGCATTATAGACAATAATAAAGTTAGACAATAATAAGATAATGGGTTTGACAACAAGGTGGTCGTAATTATCAGTTTTAACTATGAAATTAAGGAAGAAGAACATTTAAATTGATGATATTATTACATTTATATTGCATTCATGTTTTGTATGAAAAATATAATCATAAGCATTTGGGAAATAGATTTAGTGTATATATGTTTTGTGTCAAATATTTCTCTTCTTCTAAAATTCATTATGGTAGAAAACTTAGAATCGTTGAATAGTGAGATTAGTTTAGTAATATTTAATAATTATAAAGTTTCCATTGTAAAAATATTAAAAATATCATCAAACAATTTTTTAACCATGTATCAATAATAAGGTTTTGTGTGACTAATACAAGGTTAAATTTTATAATGTAATTTAAGTTTCCGTAACAAAGTCTAAGGAAATTTCAGTACTAAGGTGCAAGGGAGATGAAGAATGAAATGACCAAAATCTCTATATACATTAGAAATTAAGTTTAGATAGATTTGGATAAGTTAAATGAATCATAGAATATAATTAGACAAGTTGAAATAATTAGATTAGTAAATAATTAAGTTGAATTTGAGATTTTAAATTCCTAAAATCTCTAAATATGTCATTAAAATGTTTAGAGGATTCCTAAACCTTCAATTTATAGCCAAAATATTAATTCCTAAATCTTTGTAAAATTTGAGTTCATTTGCTTGTATAAAAATATCAGTTCTTAAACCCGAGCTCAAATTAAATATCTTTTATCCAAAAAAAATTTCTAAATTAAATTCTCATATAGAGTTCTTAATTTCTAACATATTGGTTTTGAAATCATCTCCTAAATATTTTTAGAACTAAAGATATTGATCTGAAAGTTCTAAATTCGATACCATTATTTTAAAATATCTTAATTTTAAGCCTTAACCTTCCCTTTTGATTTTATTTTTCCCTCATCTTCTCTCTCTCTTCCTTTGCTTTTTATTCTCGTATCTTTTTTTTTTTCTCTTTTCATTCTCTTCTCTTCCTCTTCTTTTCTTTCTTCTATCTCCCAAAATTATCTTCCCAAATCTCAATTTCAAAAGGAACAAAAGAGAAATCAAGGCTAAAAGATGAAGATAGGAAGAGGAAATCAAGTAGACCAAGGAGAAGAAAAAGATGAAGTAGAGAGAAGGAGAATTCAATTTCATGTTCTTGCCTAAAAACTAAGTATATTTGTTTTATGTTGTTTTGATTCCTGTTTTTGTTTATATATGATGAATTGATGTTGAAATGAGTTGGGATTGTTGCTTATATATGTGTTTGTTGGTTTAATGTTGTTGGGAGTTGAGTTGTGATGAAGAAGGTAATGAATAGTAAAGTTGAGTTTTGTTATTGTAGTTGGGTGTTTGATGATTAGAAGTGGAGTTTGTGTTGTTTGAATGGTATTTTGATCATATAACAAGCTTTGGAAAACTTAGGATGAGTATAAAGAAGGTTTGAAAGTGTAAAAGTTTATAAAATTTTGTGTTCGAAATAGGAGAAGACGAAAAATTTTGACACGGCCCGGGGGCTAATTGAAACGGCCCCATATGGAATGGTGTTTCACCCTCTGACCTTGAAAATGTACTTTCCTTGAATTGAAACAGCCCTATATGGGGGGGTATGAATTGAAACGGCCCCATATGCAAGGGTGTATCACTCTCGGATGGAAAAGTGCAATGTCACTGGGTCGAAACGGCCTCCCAAACGACCCCATATGAGAGGGCGTTTCAATTTCTGATCTCTCCCCTACTACAATGTTGTTTTGTAATGTGCTCATAACTTTTTCATCCAACCTCTGATTGAGGTGATTCAAGTTACGTAGGAAAGCTTAAAAAGAAATCTACAATTTTCATGTTTTGAGTTTTTTTACAAATTCCAAAAGTATTAATGCTTAAATTTTGATTCTTTCCAGCTGCTACACTTTCCAAAACAAAGTTAAAAACTTGTATTGGTTTGTTAAATGTGTTTTAACTTATGAAATGAATCTTTTTAAGTTAAAATGAATAGAAAAGTGATATTTGATGTGTTAGGTAAGTTAATTGATGTAATTAAACATGGGTTAAGTAGATTTATAAATTTAACAAATAATTAGATTAAATCTAGAAGTTAGTTATAAAATGAATTTAGTTAACAAACCTAAGTTCAACTTGACTAAATGAACTTGAATGAACTAAAATGGATTAGATTGTTTAACTTTGATGAATTTGGCTAAGTTTAAGTTAATGTAAGCTCAAATTGACATAGATCTTAGATATATAATGAATTAGTAATTAATCTAAGTCCAACTTGGCTTAATGAACTTTACTAAGCTAAAATGAATTAGATTGTCTAAGTTTAATCAACTTGACTTAGTAAATGAATCAAATGACTAATTTTAATCAATTTGGCTAATGTTAAGCTAAATTGGGTTAATAGCTATTAATTAGCTTAGATGAATTAATTAGGATGATCTTTGAATAATATGGGGAATATATTGTCTCAAATGTGTGTTTACTTGGAAAATGAATGTTTTTGGTATATGAATTCTTTGTTAATGCTTTTGTAATAGAACACTATAAATAAAGAGAAAATAAATTCTTTGATAGACAAAGGAAAACTATCCATATTTTGGCGTGGTAATCTTCGCAGCCATAATGGGGTTCCTATTTAGTGTCTGATCAAATAGGTTTAATAAAATGAGTTTGAGATGATTGAATAAATAGCTTAAGTTCTTATATGATTTTGATGAAGTAGATGATTAGTTTAGTTTAGTTTCTTATACGAGTTCTTTCCTTAACAAAAGTGGATATCTGATTTATCTTCTGGATTATCTTTTGAAATTCCTTTCGAGGATATGTTTGAATTTCATATTCAAGGTACGCAGTAACTTGCGTGGTGATTGTTAGGATAGGCATCTTAAATGGACTAAGAACTTAAACTCGGCCTAATAATTGTTTGAATTGGTTATCTATTCCGTTGTTTAAATCCGTATCTGGCCTGGTATGGCATATCAGTATCCGGCTCAAGGAGCAGCACCTTGCTCAGATTGGGGGCATGGTAGTTTAGGCACTTAGACCACCCTTGTCATTCTGATATGACTTTCATAAGTGGTTCAGCGGGTAATCAATGGGGAATTTGGTATCGATGTAACATTTGCTTAAACTTGGGGGGAAGTACCATGGATTAGTTCAACGTTTATGGGAACGGTGAACTAGATTCATGTTGTGGACTGAGTCTAAGTAGAGTTGTGTAACAGCTAGAAACTCTAGATGAGATTACTTAATCGTTATGGTAAATTTATCTAGGAGATATAAGTATCCGGGCTGCTTATATCAACTCCCTAAGCGTCGTGATCGTTACTCAGGTTCTCGTGCTATCCCTGTTGTCTGGAGTTTGAATACTCCCGTTTTAATTTGTTTACTTTAAAGAATAATAATAAATTGTGGTTGTCGCATTTGCATTTTGTTAAGCTCGTGTGCCACATCGCCTGTGATTGTGTCGATGTGTACTGAGCTTCAGCTCATTCTTGTTTATGTTTATCTTTTTACAGGTTGTTGATGAAGTTGTTATTGTTGATGATGAAGATGAGTAATGAGATGATGATTTGATGATGATGTGGAGGCTGTTGATGTTGTTGTTCTTATTATAGTTGTTGTTGTTGATGTGATGATGATTGTCTCGAACATCGGGCGAATTTGAAGATTTGGGAGATGAGTGAAATATAATAGGACCGAGATATATTTGTATTTTGTGTCTTGTTTGTTTTGTTTTATAGAGACTAGATTCATTTATAAATTTATATTTTCATTTAAGGGCTTGTTGGTGCCCATGTTTTGTAAATAAGCTTTTGTAAAGATTTGTTTAAGTGAAAGTTTTTCCACTTTTAATAGTGAACGTTTGAAATGCTTTTATGTAGAAATATTTTTATTAAAGTTTATTTTTCCGCTGCTAAATCTAGTTGTTGTCAGAATTTAACTAAATGATTTCATAACCTAAAATTGAATAGTAATGTTCAACATAAACACCTTCTTTTAAGACAACCTTATGTATAATTCGTAAGAGTTATACGTGGTTGAGTACTTGGTGTGCTTAATCTGAGAGTTGAGCATATCGAGTCTTTATAAAGAAGCTCTACTCAAGATTCATGAAAATAAAGATGGATGTAATATGGTACCAACAACTGCTCATATAATGAATGTGGATGGATTTCAACTTCCTCGTCGAATCCAGGACATGAACTTGCCCTTACCGGTTCTTTGTAAGTGTCTTTTATCAATATTGACTAATATAAGCTAATTTTAGGGCTTATTTGATTTATCCATGTAAGCTATTTTAATTTATCACCATAATATCACTACTAAAAATATTAAATGCATACAAATACTAAAACAATATTAAACAGTGATTTTTTTCTACATGGTTTCAAAATAGTATTTATGTTTATGTTTTAGTTATAGTATTTTCAAATGATGTAACTAAAGATTTGGTTAAGAGCACATATGAGCAAGGAGAATGTGATGTTATTATGAAACCGGACCACGTTAATGTCGTCAAACTTGTATGGCATCATTTCTTTGGTGATGACATATTTAGTATAAATAAAAACTTCTAGAATCCTGGAGAAGTAAGAATAGAAGAAGAAAATCCAGATATGTCAAACTTAGGAAAGAAGCCACGATTTGTTTAGACTCTTAAGTTAAGACAAAATTTTGAAGAGGCCGTAAATCACTTTGGTGGTACTTGAAGTATCATATCTTTCTTTTCTTTCCATACATTTTTTAACCTTGACAAGTTATTTCATAGAAAAACAAGGCATGCACCAAATAACCACATGTTTTTAGATGCAATGACTTTCTTCTTTCCCTTTTAGTAACACTTCAACATAAATTTTTTATCAACATTTTACAAATCCACTATAAGAAATTTGCTATATCGTGACAAAAATATTTTTAACAGTTAAAATTTTGTCACAAATAGTATTCTAATTATGGCAAAATGAGTATTTATCATTTCAAACCTAATAAAAGAGCAAACTTGTGATAAAAAAACAGTATTCGTCAAAATAATTATCACGACATATTAATCTAATGAAACTTTGGTGACAAAAAAGATTTTATCATAGTCCATCATCATAAAATTTTTTCGCTAAATTTTTGTCACAAATGTAAAAGACATATTGTGATAAAATATTTCATCACTAAGTTTTGTTGTCACTACATATAACTATATATAATATTTTACAAAAATTTTTGTCATAATATAAACTATTCACTATCATAAAATAAATTTACCATTAGAAATAATATCATTTTAATAATAGTAACAATTTATATTTATTACTATATATTTATATATTTCTATAATTATCATTGACAAAATAATATCATGATGAAATTAAGTTTGTCACCTTAAAAACCCTTTTAAGCAATCATGATAAATTAATAATGATGAAAATAATGTATTTAATTTATCAAAATGGAAATGTATATGATACTTATTTATATTATACGTGAATTTTTAACAATAAAAATTTCTAACAATAATATTGTGGCTATTTTTTTTCATAACTAAAATTTTGAAAAAAGAAAATTACATTATAAAAAATTTGGCTTTTGGTACTAGATATGGTAGCTAAAATGATTAATTATTCAAAGCATAAGTTATGCAAGAGATCAAACGCTACCATATGTGTAATGCTTAAAAAATGTCTAACATATTTTCCTACTTATGAAAAAAGCTATATCAAAAATTTTATTTTTTAAATATAATTACCTATATCAATGCCTTATATAGTGTCAAATGTGGAACATAAAGATCGGAGCAGAGTAAGTGCTCCTCAGTACAAGAGCCCTACCATAAACATGAGATATCCATCAATATGTATCGATAATCACTCCATGATCTAAATCTATGATAAAATCTATCAAGATTTTATGTATATCTATATTTGCTTATATCTATCTATCCATATCTTTAATATTATATATATTTATATCTATGTCTTCTATTTATTAAGAAATAGATGATTTTTCAACTCCACATAATATTTATACCTTACTTATATATAGATATATATATATATATATAATCTAAATCCAGCGAAACAAGCCAATAATATTTTATTGGACTTTTTTTTTCAAATTTATCCAAAATATACCGTTAGTATGTATGGTTATTAACATAAAAAAAAAAAAAAACACAAATTACAAGCAAATGTGTATTGATATTATTAAGAAAATATATATGTACTAGTAGAACATGCACTTACAATACATGTGCTAATTATAATAAATAACTTTAAAACTATTTTAAAAGTTGATTTTACTAATCAATTTTAAAACATATTAAAAAATTTGCAGCCATATAAATTTATTTTCTTTTAATAGTTAAGTTGTAAAATTCTTTACAATCATATATATAGATTTTAAAATATTATATGAATATAAATATTGATATATATGCTCATTATATATTTTTTAATATAAGTACATGATATATCATATGATATTGGTCGTAATAAAAATTATAAATGCTATTAATTTATGTGTATAAATAGTATATGAGGAGCATGAATATGAGTACCATAACAAATAAGAGTTAAATATAAGAGTGTTGCAAATCTCAATTTCATGGAATCTGAAAGTTTCACTTTTTTTCACTTTGAGGTAAATGCAATTGTCATAATTCATAAATTATCAAAGAGAGGAAATTAAAAGAAAAACAAAAAAGACACTTAATTAATTTTGAAGAAAATAAAGTTGTTTTTAATATAAAGAGTAATTAAAGTAATAATTTTTAAAGTCTAATTAAAGGTAATGGAAAGTTTTATGGTCCCCCCATGTGTTTTAGCGAGACAAATCCTTCAAGTATCTAATAGCTCATATTCATATCTAGTAGTGATCATACTATTAAAATATTTAATATATTAATTACTGTTTTAAAATATTGAAAGAGAATTCTGTATTTTATTTTTAGGTTTACAATGAATCAAATATATACAGTGAAGTATAAAGCTGATGGTTCAGTAGAGAGATACAAGGCAAAGTTGGCTGCCAAAGACAATAGGACTCTAACAGTATTTAACTTTGCTACTGGGGCAAACATTTCTAGATAGTCCACTCCATATGTCTGAGTATACCCTTTGGCTACCAACCTCGCCTTGTATCTCTCTACTGAACCATCAGCTTTATACTTCACTATATACACCCATTTACATCCCACAGGTGTCTTCCTTGCTGGTAACTCCACTAACTCCCATGTTTTGTTCTTTGCTAGTGCCTCCATTTCTTCATTCATAGCTTGTTTCCATTTTTCATTGGACACAGCTTCAGATAGATTGGAAGGAATGACAACAGTTTCTAGGTTACTTAGAAAGGCTCTGTGTGATCGAGAAAAACGTTCAAAGGATAGGAAGTGTGCAAGGGGATATAAAGGTTTTTTTTTTTTTTTAGTGCACTCTCTTGTACCCTTTCTTAATGCAATGGGCAAGTCTGTGTCACTATCACCCTTATGGGTCTCACCCTCTACCTCTGGTTCAGTTTCAATTTGTAGTATAGGTTCAGAAATCATTACCTCATAGAACTTTTGGACTTGCACAGATTTGGGGGCAACCATCTTCTTCCTTGCATTCATCTTGCCTTCACCATATCTAACATCCTCGGGAATAGACTCGGTTTCAGGTTGAGTAGACCCAGAAGCTGTTGTTACAGGATCAGACATAAGTTCAGAGGAGACTATGACAGACTCAGGTAGCTCAGTTTGACCCGGGGTATGGTCACTAGTGGATGAAAAATCTAACATCAAGTCAAAACCCAAACCCCTGTTTTCTCTTACTAACTTCTCCCCCTGAAGATAGGGGTTTGGAAAGTAAGATTCACGTTCATTGAAGGTAACATCCCTAGAAACAAAGAGTTTTCGAGAAGATGGATGATAACACTTGTAACCTTTTTGGGTTGACGAATATCCCACAAATACGCACTTTATAGCTCTTGGATCCAGTTTCCCTCGGTTGTGACTATGAACATGTACGAAGGATGTACACCCAAACACTCTAGGAACAAGATTATTTGTAGTATGTAGGTTAGCGTAAAAGGTTGATAATATATCCATTGGACTCTTAAACCCGAGGACTTTAGATGGCAATCTATTTATGAGATATGTTGCTGTAAGAACAACTTCTCCCCAAAAAGTTTTAGGTACATGATTTTCAAATAACAATGCTCGAGTTTTTTCAAGGAGATCACCATTTTTCCTCTCTGCAACTCCATTTTGCTGTGGGGTATTCACACAAGATGACTCATGTATTATCCCTTCTTTTTGAAAATATAGACTTAGAATTTGATTGAATAGTCCCTTGCATTATCAGACCTAACTCTCTTGATGGTCACTCCAAATTGATTTTTAATCATGGAACAAAAATTTAGGAAAACAATGCTGACATCAAATTTTTGTTTGAGAAGAAAAATCCAACAAACTCGAGTGCAATCATCAATAAAAGAAACAAACCATCGTGCCCCAGAGATATTGGTAACAGTAGATGGACCCCAAACATCACTATGAATTAAATAAAAAGGAATTGAACTTCTTGTATTGCTTGCTGGAAAAGGTACACGTTTGTGTTTGGCAAGTTCACATTTTTCACAATTGAAAGACTCAACATCTAGACTTTTAAACAAAGATGGAAACAAAAGTTTAATGACTTGAAATGATGGATGTCCGAGTCAGCGATGATGGAGCCAAATTTTCTCTTTATTGGATGACAAAGACTCGGAAACAAATGACACTGACTGTTTATCCTTGGTGATGGTTGGTTGACTTGATTCAAGAAAGTAGAGGCCACCTCTTTCTCTAGCATATCCAATCATCTTCCCCGTACCCTTTTCTTGAAATACACAATCATTATGATGGAAAACTACATTACATTGTAAGTCATGAGTAAGTTTTTGGACGGATATCAATTTGGTAGATAGCTTAGGGACATGAAGGACATTTTGCAAGGTTAACAATGGGTTAATTTGAACACTTCCAATTCATACAATAGTGGTCAAAGAACCATCTGCAGTGGCTATTTTCCTACTACTTGGGCATGGGGAATAGGTGGTAAAGACATTTGGTGAGTGGGTCATATGATCGGTAGCTCTTGAATCCATAATCCAAGAGGTGGAAAAGGTAGCATCCGAAACATTTAATCCAATAGAAAGTGAAGACTCACCTGAATATGCTAAAGAACAAATTTCTGACATGTCGCTTAGCACAAATCAGAATAAAAAAATTGAAACAACACCAGCAATTAAGGCTGGCTCTATAGCACCTATGAAAACAAAAATAGAGGAGAAATACCAGCAATTAAGGCTGGCTAGTCGTAGGTATAAGGATAAAAAGAAAACCACCAGCAATTAAAGCCAGTTGAAAAAGAAGGAACAAAGAAAAAGGTGGAAGCAGAAAATCAAAAGCACTCAAGGATGAATTGCTCTGATACCATGTTGTAAAATATTGAAAGAGAATTATGTATTTTATTTTTAGGTTTACAATGAATCAAATATATACAAGTTGTCTAAAGGATAAAAAAGGCAACTAATAGCAAAATCTCCTAATTTAATGAGTCAACCATTTAATGGCTCATTAATGACTCATTTAATGAGTCAAACAATTTAATGGGTCAAAGACCCCTAATTTAGTATGATTCTATAATTACAATATTTAAAACACTAAAACCTATTAGCCATATTTTCCCACAATTACTATATATATTTGCATGACCAAATGATTGATTAGATGATCTCGTTGACAGGATTATAGAATTTCCTTTGAAGCAATAAGAAAGATTTTAGGCATTTAAATGATATTAAATATTTACAAGGTCTTAAAAGGCATTCAACTCAATATTTACATTATTGATGGAAAGTAATGTTAAAAAAAATACTAAGATGTACTCTTAAGGGAAATGATGTTAATGTGACTTGAGAATTGCAATATATTATTAATTACAATTATGGCATCATATATCAATTATTTATATTTTGATTTATATATGGGAAATGATATTAATGAGAATCGAAATATATTATTGATGACAAAAAATAGAAATCATACTATATATAGAAGAAGCATTTTTAGTGTAAATAGAGGATTAAGGTAATTAACAATTATAATACTAAAGAAAGAATACTAAAGGGTGCATTCTAAAATTAGGAATTCTAAATTATGTGAAATATTAATATGTCCAATTGGCAAATTAAATATTTTAAGAAAAGATACCAAAAAACATTATGCTAGCCTTAACTAATATAGATAATATGATCAATAAATTTATTGTTTGGTTTAACAAACACATTTATCAGGTACTACCATAGTTATCCAGTTATTTTTAAGCATTTCAACACTATTTATTCATTTTTTTTGTTATATTATCAATGTGTGTTTAGTTTAATTTAATAATTCATTAATATTTTAAATTTTATCCTGTCATTACATTTAATTTTTGCACATGAATCATTAATATATTTAATTAAAATTTTCTAAGATTCATATTTATATGAGAAAATAAAAATATTTGTTTCCATTATTATATTCAACTTAATGAACTTGGTGTTAGTTCTTATTGAGTAGTAACAATTAATTCAAACTGAACATTATGAGGGGTGCAACCAGGTAGGTCTTATAAAGTACCTGACCTGCTTAACTTGATAAATACGTTATAGAGTTTGGGATGAGTTCTAGAAACTTATGCAAAACCAAATAGGGTTTTAAGTAAGGTACAAAACTTTTTAGAAACTTAAACACATTGAGAGAAAGGTTTTATGATAAGTATTAATCTTACTGAGTTTTAGGTTAGGCATAAAACTCGTTTGAATTAGGGTTCGAGTACCTCGTATTATCTATCGATCATGTTTTGGGTCTACGCCTAATCAGATTTAGGATGGTTTTCAAAAGACCCTACAGGGTATCAGGACAAGTTAAAAATTTTTTATAACCCATCTTAAACCCACTTTAGTTGCATCCTTAACCATTATAGGTGTTGATGGAAAAATTTAGCCAAAGACTCCTTAAGCATAACCCAGACTATTTAGAGTATGGTCTAACTTAATTGTCCATAGGCTAACCTCCACCATCAATCTAAAATACAACCATTAGATTGAGAAGACCTCCACCATGGGCTCGGACAGGGTCAGTTTGCTAAACATCCTACTCACTCAGTTCGATAAAGGATAGACCTTTGTAAATCCTACCCCATACAAACTTAAGATGTGTTTTGTTAGCTCGGTGTCTTCTCCTTTAACAATTGTTATTATGCTCTACATTCATCATAGTGTGACTTATTCCAAGAAAATTTCATTAGTACTATTTAGATCCCTTGAAACTACGATTTACTCCACTCTAAGCTTAGTAGGCTTTAAAGCTTGCAATACATAGGCTTACAAGACAAAAACCAGCTAGTAATCGTTAGAGGTAAGCCTGACTTAGTTACTTCGATGCTTAAGTTATTAAGTGGGCAAGGATGCATAATAACAAGTACATCTTCTTCTTTAGGAAAGTAGACGTACCCATAATAGGAAACATCCTCTTATTTATTAAGGAAAGTGTCCATGTCCATTTTAGGCAAGAGTAGTCAAATTATCTAGGAACCTTTCTAGAAGCATACTTAGTTAAAGGAAAATAACTAGTTCTATTAGTTAGGAGATCTAATAAGGTAGTTTCCCTCCAGAGGGATGTAGCTGTAAGAAATGATTGTTAAGCCTTATAGAGGGCCGACTGTTTTGCTGGGCCTAGTAATCTTTAGATTGGGAAGGTCGACCATGTGGGCAAGTAGGTTGGATTGTGCTTAGAGGCCTTTATAGCAAAAAATCGCTGTTAACACAACTCATTCCAACTATCTTAAACTACTTCTTAATAAATACAAGACGAGATGCCTCTATTAGACAAAATGGGAACATCTAGACCCTTACTTTACTACGATCATTGCCCAAACTTCTGTGTACTTGCAAATTTGATTATCGGAGTGGTTGCACCAGACAATTCTTTATACATTGTATAGCTAAAACCTTGATTAATTTGAACTCTATCGTAACAATAAATATTAAGAATTTTCCTAAAACATGTTTAAACCTTATCAATGCATTTTATACATGAGAATAAACCAAAAATTTTATTATGATTTTATGCCTAATTCCTTTTATTACATTTAGATAAGATTTTAATAGCTTGAAACACAATTCCAATAAATTGAGAGAATTCACCTTTTAACTTAAACTTTGATCCCAATATTGAAAGATGAATTATGATTGAAATTATACCCTATTTGAAAAATATAAATAAAACCTTAATATTTCTAGCTTTAATTCTCAATTGTATATGACATGTATTATAATATTATATAATATGAAATTATATAAATATATCATACAATTACAACGTATACAATATGTGTATATTACAATCAATGTTAAGGGATTATTACTTTAGTATTTAATTATTGCATCTAAGTTTGTATATTTACAAAATATAAACATTTGACTACTTTATTTGTAATAACAAGTTTAATTATGAATTAGAATAAAAATCATAATTAAATGTTTGCAGATAATGTACTTGTATGTTAATAGAATGATAAATCTATTTTATTTATTTTGTTCTATACTTGTTCAGATTGACTATTACTTATAAAGGTTATCAAAGTGATATAATTTTACTAGATTTTAGAATTTTACAATCTACATATGATACATTCTCAATTTTAATAAAAAAATATTACAATACACTCATCACTTATCAATTTTTTCCATTAGTAATTGTGTAAATTATTATATAAATTAAATGATCTTTGATATATAATGTTATATTTTCATAACTCAAAGGATTACAACTTTTTTAAATCAATAATTGTATAAATTATAATATTTATTATGTATTTATAATATTATGAATCAATAAATTTTAAATTATAATATTTTTTTAATTTAGTAGGAGTAGACTCTTCATTTAATTAGATAAGTAAAGATTCACATTGGAGGGAAAAATGATTTCATTCTCTCTCTCTCTCTAAGCAACACATAGCCCATATCATCGTAAGCTAACAATTTTGTTCTCCTCCATCTTCTCTCTTTTTATTCTTTTATATCTAAATAATATACAATTATCTCTCTCCATCTAATACGTTCCACTCATGAATTTAGGGTTTTCATTTAATCATCATATTGAAGCAACAATGACTTTTACTAGTGGAAAGGATGACACGCATGTTTAATGAATGAATGATACGCAACTTTATAATGCGATAGGGTATTTTAAGAATAGTGAAGTAGAAAAGAAAGAAAGAAGTAAAAGTCAAGTGGAGAGTGTGAAGACAGCTGTGTCGGATGCTTGTGAGGGATGTGTTCCTATGCGAAGAGGAGTAAAGAAACGTGGAGAGTGTGAATATGGGCTTGTGAATGCGAACTTGAAACAGAAAAGTGGGAGGACCGGTGCTTAACATGGGCTATGCATGACTTTAGCCCATCAATAAATAATTATAATAGTAGTATAAGCTTCTAAAATAGTAATACTGCGGAATCCATTTTGTTATGATTTGTCCAACCATATTGCTTATGTGGCATCCTCACATAAGTCACACAATTATTACAATATTACAATTTTAAGGAGCTCATATTAATACAGAGGTAGTGTAATACCAAAAGATAGGGAAAAGGAAATACAACAATTCATTGCTCCCAATGTAAGGACCCGATATCACCCCTATAATTAAAACAAGTGATAACAGCTCCCCAACTACATATAATCTGTTAAATTATATGTAAGGTTGTCCTAGAAGAATTGTTTGAAGAATTATTTGTCTAAATCTTCGAAATCAACTAATTTGAAACCTAATGATTTTTAAAACTTGTAATAAAAACACAACATCACATTCATCATATATCACAAGAAAAACAAGTTCAAGATATACATATAGCTAAGTTTAGATATTACATACAAAGGCTTCTTACAAGCCTTATACAAAAGCCACAAAAGATAATTCAATCTATAACATCAAACATAAATATCAAAAGATTCCATAACTAGTCTATTACAAAATAGGAATTTCATCCTAGTCCATGATCATATAGTCTTCCAGGTCATCTAGGAAATCCTCAAAGTTGGTACCATAACCCATATTCGCGTAAAACTCATCTTGATCGTCATCTGAAATAGTTAAAATATGAGCCGAAGGCCTAGTACACAAGTAAAGAATACAAATGTGAAGTGATCCACACGTGCTTAAACTAAATGCAAATGCAACAGTCATTAGATTATTAGTTAATCTTTAATTAGCCAAACAACACTGGAGTATTCAAACTTCAAACAATAGGGATTTCTGGGGGAACATGAGTAACAATCCCGATGCTCAAGGGGTTGATGTAAGTAGCTCGGATACTCATATCTCCTAAATAATTTTATCCAAAACGAAAAAGTGATCTCATTTATGGTTCTCAGCTGTTTCTCGACTTTATTTAACTCAATCCATAATATCACATAATTCAAGTGTTCCTATAAACATTGAATTAAATCATATTATATCCTTTCAAGAATAAGCAAGTGTTGTACCGATACCAAATACCCTATCAATTACCCACTGAACCACTTATGGTAGTCATTTCAAAATGACAAGGGTGGTCTAAGTGCCTAAAACTACCATGCCCCAAATTTGAGTAGGGTACCGCTTTTCAAACCAGATTCAACGGTATAAAAAACACTCATTCAAGCAATCATTAAATTTTCTTAATTTAAAGTGATTTTAAAGGATGTCTATCCTAACAAAGAATCAAGTTTCTATGCACCTGAATTAGCTCGAGAATTAATAGGGTTAGCTAAGTGAGGATCTATCACTGTACAAAGAAAATATTGAATTTCTCACTTAGTTCAAGCATAACTCAACTAGTCAAACATAACTAATCAAAGAAATTCAAATAAGTTATCACAAGATCATAACAGAGCATTTAAACATCATATAATATCATACAATACTCAAAAAATGTTCAATTGATCATATATCAAGCTTTGGAAAATATTGGAGAAAGTTTTTGAAAACGAAAACTGCAGGGACACGCCGGCGGTGTTGGTCCGGTCTAAACTACACTAAAGACTCCACACTTGCCATCGCTAGCAGTGTTGTGGTCTACGCTGGCAGCTTTGAGTCGGCATAGACTGCAACTCCAATTTTCCAAAATTTTCGAGACTTCCACGGGAATGGTCCACGCCCATGGATACCCCTAATACCGGCAACATTGTTGAGTACACCGGTAGTGTGGGCTTCTACGCCGGCAGCCTACTTGCCGCCATAGACCCTTAGAACAAAGTTACGTGATTTTTAGGAATTACCTTGTTTTTTTTTTTTTGTAAAAATTACACATTTAAAAATCCTCTAAACTCATTCTAAGCTTCCCAAAGCTTGTTATATCTTTTTAACACCATTCAACAAACACTAACTCCTCTTCAATCCATCAATCACTCAACTACAACATCAAATACAATTTACATTTCAACTCCATATGGCCATTATACTACTCAACCCTTTGTCATCCTAACACATCCATCCCACACCTTTAAATTCATATAAAACACATACTACAAACTCATCTAGCAACATAACACTACTTAAGCTACCATCAAAGTATAAAAATCATCCTATCACCATTTAGCATATAAACCCTATTCTAATAAAAGCATAACTTAAGTACACATAAAGCAAGAGAAACACACTTGCCATAAGAACTTTGTGCCTTGGTTTAAGAGTCTTGTTGCAAGCTTTTGAGGGTTTAATTTGTGGAAGATGAATGGACTAATTATATATGACCATAGGAGAGCTTTTGGGAGAGTAAAAATGGGGTTTTGAAGCTTTTTGGAGTATGTTATGTTGGTCTGAAAATTTTGGACGAATTTTACACTTTTAGAAGTTGATGTTTATCCATTTGCTAACTTTAGTGGCTACCAAAATTAAGGCCTTTAATTGGCTTGGCTTTAGTTAATTAATGAGCTTGTTTTTAGCTAATTAAAGATAGTATTGGGCTTTATTTTGTAAATAAAATTTTTTGCTAAGAGTAGGCTTAAATACATGCATAATTTAACTTGTTTTAATCATATTTCATACATCGTAATGCACTTAAAATTTATGAACTCAATATTTAACCATTCTAAGGTATTTAATTATTTTTAACACAACAACACAACTCATATTTTATGCATCAACATGAATCACATTTATCACATTTCAAAATCATATATAATTTCAATAACACATTTATAAAATATAATTGGAAAATTCATGGCTATTTCACCCAATCTTTGCTTGCATTCGAGCATCTGATTGTGTGTGTGTAGCTTGTATTCAAGCTTGTGTTTGTGAGATTTAATTTCCTTCGTAGTTCCTTATATTCTTGTTGCATATTATTCTCTCAACTATACATCAATTAGAGCAACAACAAAAAACCAAGTAAGAAAATCAAAATAAGTCTATGATAAAATTAGGGTTTCATCTTTATGAAAAAAAAAAAAATTCTTTCGTTCCCTTAAATTATAATTCAAGGTAGAGTTCGGAACTTTTGATCAATTATGCCTTCAACAATTTCTTTTTAAAAAAAAATTAATAAAATTGTGTGAGTTACTTATTATTTAATTTGTTTTTCTTTTTTGATTTTACATTAGAAATTAGAAATTAAGGATATCCAACTTGATTTGATTTGTTCTATATGCTACCTTACCTTCTCTCTATACAATCTGTAACAAAATTCTCTTTGTCTTTATTGTTTTTTTTTCAT
The DNA here is from genome assembly GCA_024138025.1 of Combretum micranthum. Classification (NCBI taxonomy): domain Eukaryota; kingdom Viridiplantae; phylum Streptophyta; class Magnoliopsida; order Myrtales; family Combretaceae; genus Combretum; species Combretum micranthum. The sequence goes on from JAMXBD010000091.1 coordinate 1,884,642, forward strand.
ATATATATATATATATATATTTTGCGCCATCGTCCCCTAGTTTTCTTAAAATACCCATATGGTCTCATGTGCTTACGATTCATCATTGTAGTTCTGTATCCATATAAACATTGCACTTCAAGAAACCTAAGTTCGGGGGGACAAAACCAAATTGGATTACAAGGAACACGAAGGAGGAATCCATCCAAGCATTAAGAGTCCTTTTAGTGGATGATGACATCGAAAGCCTCGAGTCGTTGGGCAAGATGCTTTAAGATTGACATCAACTTGGTGAGAGATTACTCTATCTATTGTAGTTTTTATCTTTTTCCTTAATCAGCGAGGGCTCTACGGTTTCATCAATGGGATCGCTTTACTATTAATATAATCATTAAAATAAATAATAAATAAAATATTAATTATTTTAGTGATTCGATCATGATTAAATATGTGGTGAGCCGTTTGATGGTAATGAGATTGATCTTTCAAAATTAATAATGAGACCATAGAATTTTCCTTGAACAGCAATCTCATGTCCGGCAAAATACTTAGCTAGTGAGCGCAAGTTGTTGAGTGCAAGTTGGTGAGTGAAATTTTGTTTTTTCTCGCAATTCTTTTTTTTGGTCTTTCATTTCGGATTTTACATCTTGGGTATTGTTTATAAATTAGTTTTCTTTGATGGGTTTGGATTTTTGGATTTGAATAGGCTTAAAAGTGTCAATCTTTAATTGTTTTATCTTTGAGGTTTTGATTCTTTTGAGAAAAATGCCTGCTTTTGAATGTAATCACCTGAAATGCGTGAAAAAAGAAAATAAAAGGAACACTAAAGATTGATGCATTGGGGTATTTGTGTCTTGTTAATATCATAAATCTTGAATTTGTAATTCTGTGTGATTATGTACCTATTTATTAATATTGTGATGATATATAAATTATGATAAATATGTTTATAGAGCAATTCATGTGTCGAGAGGCAACCTTGGAGAAGAAAATCTTAACTTGTTAGGGAATTCATTTAGAATTGTGCTCTAATTTTTTGTATCAGGAGGTGTTTGAAATCAATTGAAAATCAACCAACTTACAATTATTATTTGAGTCCTTGTCATCGCTATTTGGTTCTTGTTATTATTAAAAGACTGCAAGGTGATTCACTACAATTGAATTCCGCATTCCTTTCCTTAGCCGTACTTGCATCGTATGATTCTTGAAAAGAAACTACAGGACTTCATGGTTCAATTTGTTTGATCTATTTATAAGTAAAAATATTTATTTTTCATCTACAGTATATTTGAATATTTGCATGAAATGAATGTATCAAGGTATCTTTATTTTTTAAGACACACACTTTGCATAATGACTTGTTTACTAATAATAGAATATACCATGGCCATTGTTCAAAAGTTTCAATTAACTTTCAATTATGAAGTTGAGCAAGAATGAAATTTAATTTTTGGTTCATTATGGGCTTTTTATAAGAAAAATATAATTATAGTTTCAGTGACAAAGTGTAAGGGAGGCAAAGAAGCTTTGCTTAAGCTTCTTGAGAGAAAAGATGGATAAGAAATTGTAATGGAAGCAGCTCGCATGTTGGAAGTAGGGATGTAACCGGATTGGCCATTAATGGGTTTCCATCTTGTCCAACCTGATAAAAACTCTATAAAGTAATAGGGTCAGGTTTAGACATAGGTAATAAGCCCTGTAGGGTATTAGAGTTGGGTTTAGATACTACCAAAACCCGATGGATACCCACCCGACTTGTTAGTCCTAGTAAAAAAAAATTGTAATATAAATACATTTATTAAATATAAGCATAGTAATAGGTTAAATTTAAAAACAGGTTGGCAAAGAGAATGTGAATTGCTATGTTATTAGGCTATTATTTTATTGACTTAAGTTTGTTGAATTTATTGAAAAAAAAAAACAATAAGCAAGGCAAGTTTGGATTGATAATTGGACGAATGGTCAAGCAGGTAATCGGATTGATAGTCAGGTGAGTAACCGGATGGGTGGCAGATTTTATAGTAAATCCTGTAGGGCAGATTTGGATATAGAAGGAAAACCCTATAGGATTATATGTAGCAGGTTCGGGTTTAAATTAATATGACCTGTCCAAAACCCGATTTGCTTCAATCCCTAATCGGAAGTGGATGGATTTCAACTTTTTCATCAAGTAAACCATGACATAGAGTTACCCTTGTCTGTTGTTTGTAAGTAATTCTCCCTCTTTTCTATTCTTTCTTTGTTTTTCTTCCCCTTAAAAATATGTTCGAAATTTAATTGAGATTCGCATGATTCATGGAATATTATGTGAAATACATTATCAATTTTATTGTGATCGGCATCTAAGCTAATTCTAGGGCTCGTTTGATTCATTGGGATAGAATTATATGAATTTCTATGTATACGAATGTTTTTATATTGAAGGAAAATGCCATAAAGGAAGGCAAAGAGATCATAGATTGGAACTTTAAAGAATTTGGTTCCTCACTATGATCTAAAAATTTAGAAGCTATAATTTATTGTTCTTTTTCTTCTTCTTCTTTTTTATTTTATGTTCCCTCTTAAAATATGATTAAGCTCTTATTGAAATTAGTAAACTGGATTCATTGTGTTAATTACAATTAGCGAATAGAGGTTGTGAGACCGTTTTGGAAGGTGTACTAGTAGTTAGAGGGAAATTTATTTTGAGTTTTTATTATCACTGTTAACAAGCCATGGTATGAAGTGGAACCAAATAGTATGGCTACTTTAATTTGTCATCATAATATCATCACCCTACTATAGTTGTTAAATGTTGACAAATGTTAAAACAATTAACTCTATCATACAAATACTTTCCATAGTATGCGGTTGAATTTTTTGTTTTAATGGTTTTAAACTGATATATATTATATATATATATGTATCTATGTATGTATGTTTTGGTTAAGAGGGCATTTGTACAAGTAGCGTTGGATTTTATAATCAAACCGGGTCGCATTTATCTTGTCAAACTCATATGGCAGCATGTCCATGTCATCGCAAGAACATTTGATGAGGCCATCAATCACCTCGATCGGTATCAAGAAGAGATGATATCGTTCTTTTCTTTTCATGTATTTTTAAAACCTAAAAAGATATTTTATAGGCAATTAAATCATGCGTAAACCATAGGATTGCACTAAAAACTTGGAGGTTCGGACAATTGAATTTTCTTTTCTTTTGTATACATAGTTTCGTGGATTTAGTTTTGAAAAGAACTATTGACTTGAATTTGGTCCTTTCTTTTTACTTCTTCCCCTTAATTTGCCTCAATTTACCCCTTTTATGATGCTTTTATGATGAAACGGCAGCTGAAATTATAAGGAAAAAAAAGTTAACGTCATAGTAATATCATAAGCTTGTCAATATACATACTACTAATGCGGTTCCTAAAAACATTTTTATTATGTATTTATGAGTTGAGCTTATTAGTTGTTTCGTTTTAAATCATGAAGAAGTTCCTCAACCCCATCAAGATAGGAGTATCCTCTTCTCATACAAGCTTTGAGGCCTGAAATATTCAGATTATAGGCGCCTCTTATAAACATTTTAGAAGAGAAGAAGGGAGGGAAAACACTCTTTTTGCTCTGGCCCAATGAAAGTTACTGAAGCAAAATATTAAAAAGGGAAAGAGAACAAATTTCCATAATGATCAACTTGGTATTAATTTACCCCCATAGTCTTCCATAAGGTTGTCCATTAAATTGTGATAGGAATATACTTAAAACCAGAAGAAAACAAATTAGAGCAAATTTCATGATTCATACTTGCTTCTATATAAACAATGAGAGACAGAAATCGTATATTGAGAAATTGGAAATTCAAAAATCGCTTCTACCCTATATGCTTCTGCCCTCACCAACTTCTCATTAAATATCAATAAATCGGAAACAACAGTTCAGATGGGATTTCACAATTTTGTTCATCCCTAAAAGTTCCTACCTAATGTAAACTTAATATTCACTTTCATAAGCTTATAAACTAATACCAATTCACTCCCCCGGTGCATGTGGAGCTACTAGTCAGATTTTACAAATGGCCTTGGGTGTTGTATAATTGCATCATATTAACCGAACATGGTTTTTTTTTTTTTTTTTTTTTTTTTTTGTTAATTAACACAACATATTTGAATATGCATTGAAGTGTAAACATCATCCCAGATTCTCAACACTTGAGAAATTGTTCTAATTTAAGTTTTATGATTATGAGAAAAGAGAAAAATTTTCCAATTTCTTTTGGACGAAGGGAGAAGCTTAAAGGGCATTTAAGTAATTTTCCCCAAATTGTGTTTATTCTTAATAGATTATGATGAATAAGATTGAAAAAGTAAATAAATCAATAAAAACATACTTTCAAATCAAATGAGCGTCCATCTTTAAAAAACTTAGAACCTAGTTCCATCTGAAAGGCAACAAAAACATAAGCAATAGTGTCTACATATATCAAAACAAAACAAAATTTACGATTAACAAAAACAACGTAAAATCTTTGGCAGGTAAAGAATAAGAACAAGCAACCTCACCCGAAAAAAGCAGGGACATCCTCGTAAAAAGGGTCACGAACGATTGTGTCCATGATGTCAAAAAAGAATCTGGGCAGTTTTCTGTTGGTGTGTATAGTTGAAGTAGAAGAAGAAGAGTTGGGTTTTGAGGAGATTATAGCTATGGCTCTCGATTTTGTAGGAAATGGAAGTGTTGGACATGAATATGATTTCACCATCATCGTCATCATCACACTCGCAGCCATCTCTTTGGCTCCTCAACTTTTGAAAAATATTTTATATCTTTTATTGAATTCTATTTATACTGTCATGATCTTACCATAAGGGAAAAGGAAAATAATATTTATATTTAAAAAAATTATAAAAATATCATTCAGTTTTAAGCAACATGATCTCATCTTTTGAATAGACAATGTTATAAGTGTCTGACATCGTTTCTTCAAAAGATACAATAAAAAATGCAGAGCAACTTCGTCTCTGAAAGAGAAGAGGTCAGCCAAATACATGTACCTCATTTCTCATCTATTTAAGAGATGAGATTGCCAATAATACACTCCCCCACACCACCTATCTTGTGTTATTTCATTTCTGAATACATCAATAAAACTTTAAAACTTGTCAAAAAAACAATTATTCTAAATAATTCAACCCTATCAGAATTCATCCTTGATAGTATCCCCATACTCAACCCTTCACCACTAACATACACATAAACTAGTAAAACAAAATATAAAACTGTTGTTCAATTTTTTACATAAAAGCTATATACAATGTTACATACAACCATCATAAAATAAAAGCAAAAGAAATGATAAAATCTAATCTACTCCTAAGTGCTTCATCTCTCTCGTCTCTACCTAGCAACTGTACAACAAAAGGTCCAATTTGAGCCAGAGCTTACTGGGGATGCTCTATTGATGGATCAACTTGTGTAAGTGTAGCATCTCCATCTCTACCATTAACATAGTGCTGGTGAAAAATGATAGGATTTGGATCTATCTAGGTGAAGCCTTCCCCATATCACCTTACAGTAACTGTCACCTCTTATGTGGAGTTGGGGGGTGGAGGCAGGGGTAAGTTGTGGACCTCTGCATATGAGCTATCTGGCATCAGGGTGTCCAATCGATGAGCATATGATGGGCCAAGCTCATCATGTTGAACATATGAAGGACGAAGCTTACCATGTTGTACAAGCGGGGAGAAGGCTTATCTCTGAGATTTACAGCTCTGTATCAACCTTGCCCTCGCTCCTGACCCTATCTTCACCCATGCCTCTCCCTATGTGGTCTATGTCTTTGTGCTGGATGAGGCTGTGGGGCATCCTCATCACCAATGATGTTAAGAGTTGGTGTTGTGTTGGTGGTGATTCTACTAATACCAAATCATTGATATTGAGTCCTATGATCTCATTCACCATACAAATAACATCTCATACAGTAGCATGAGTGTCCTTAGTATCATGTCAGGGACCTAGTACATGAAATGAGCCTGCAATTAATACTGAACATCTAAATTAGGAAATAACAAACACAATATACATCAATATATAGTACATATATTCACTTAACTTACCTAATAACATATAATGACTCTTGTACGACTGATCCAACATGTAGTGATCCGATTACACTAATCATAGTAATCTTCAAAGGTATTGTTGGGGACGTCTAGCATGTCCACAACTCGATTGCAGTTGTCATCCAACTCTGTAATCCACCTAATGTGCTCTGGCATCCAATTCCACTCCATACGCCCTTGTAAGTAGATCTCATGTGATGCTCTCATATCAGATAAGGATGATGGGATCCTTTGGAAACCTCTAAACTGTGTAAGAACACTATTTGGGTAGTAGTGCTCAATAAATGTGGAAGCACACTAAGGGAATCTGTGCTCGATATACATCTTTGCACGATCAGCAGTACTCAAGTAAGGCATCCATGATCTTAGAATATGGGTCTTGAACAACCTGCACATGGAAAAAAAACATTGTATAAGCAAAATAACTAAAGTGTAAATAAAAAAACATATTTTAATTTACTAAAATTATACCTACTTAGGGACCTGTCGATCTATGGATTCCTTATACTAGAATAACACATGTGTGATGCACCGAATGTCATCAAAAGTATCTCCCTAGTAACTGATGAGAGGGTGCTCCATGGTAACTGATATGATCTGTCAACATATGGGGGCGATGTGTGGGAAGTGCTTCCAGACCTAAATTTGCAAAATGATAAGAGGTCCAACTATGTCACTTGTGTCAATGTAGGACTCCATGCAAAGCTGTTTGTATAGCCATGCCAGGCAAGCTGCTTCCCATGGATGCTACAAAGCTAGCTCCAAGTTGTCAAGCTGAGAGAGGTACATGGCATGAACAAGATTCATCGATTTATCCCTAACTATGAACCCCACCACACCACCCCCCCCCCCCCCCCCCCCCCCCCCCCGCTCTTCCAGTAGCAAAGAATAGCTAGCATGGCGTCATATGGTGATATCATTAGCATAATCGAGTAGTGCAATGAAGTGTCTATCTAGCCATGACATCTTCAAGCGCGTACCATCTATCTCAACCTTCAACTATAGTCTAACTTCAAGTAACTGGTGGCTCAAATCTGGCCAATCGACTTCTGTTGTGCCAGTAACTGCATGTCCATCAATCAAGAGGCCTATAAGAACTGCAATATCCTCTAGTATAACTATTCGGTCTCCATTCAACATGTGGAACATGTCTCTAGGTGCCACCTCTCAACTAAAGCAATGACTATGAGCTAATCCAGCGAAATGAATGGTATATGTGCGGCACCTATAAAGCTGGCCTAACACAAATAGGGAACTAGTTACTCGTCCAGCCGTATAGGCATACCATCATACTACCTTAATACAACATGCTCTCACATTTTAAATAGAACTTCATGATTAGTTTGCTCAAACTATTTTAAATCAATAATGTGAGAAAAGGATATTACCTGGCCTACCCATGGAAGTATCGATCTATGAAGAGGTACCTATGGCAATTTCTTTTCAAATATATGGACATATATAGCTACTAACCCTTTTGTGTATACTAGCATCTCCTGTGTAGCATCATCATTGGTCACTGGAATAACATCATAACGCAGTGTCCTATCTCTAATAGGTACCCTATGATATAACTCAACCCGATGTGTAGACCTATTTACCTTAAGCCTACTGTAAATGGAGTTTAATATTCGCTTATACGTAGAGTTCCTACTAACACTGACCATAGCAACTAGCCACCTATCATAACCAGAACCTTCATAACCTTCCACAATATTACTATAAGCGTACAATATAAAATTAGCCTTATCCATTTCCACACCTATCCTGCCAGCTTATAAAACATAGGTTGAATGCATCAAATGTTGTAACACCTGGAAATAGGGTCTAGGCTTGTATAGTGCCACATATAATACCCTAAGTATTACATACATTGGATTCCTTAAAAGATACGTTTATCGTGAACATTTGCTAGCTAATTTTAGATTCTAAAATCGTTTAACTAGATTCTAGAGACAATTGGGTTTAGCAATTGAAAAATGAACTTCATAAAAACATTTCTAACTTCTACTCACACGAATAGATCAACATTCTCATAAATAAAACCATAACTTCAGGCATCTCATATACCTTTTATGACGGTAAAACAAAACTCTAAAAGCTTATTACAAAACATGGACTCCATCAGGCCTTTAAAGAATAATACAAGTTTCAAAAATATAAATCCAGTTCCAAAACAAAATAAAATAAAACACAAATAATCTAATGGTCCTACTTCACTTCACTCTTCAAAAAATTCTTCCAAATTCGCCCAAATTCGAGTCAATCATCATCATCAAAAAATCATCACCCTGAAAGAAAAGAATAATAAGTGGAAACTTAGTACACAGCAACATAAGCACAAATGAGATGGCACACATGCTTAAACCAATGCAATACAATAAACAACATTTTATTATCTTGAATTAAGGTAATTCAAATAACACTGGAGCACTCACACTTCGAATTAAACCTCTGAAATCTAGGGTCTTAAGTACCAGCAACTACTTAGGGGATTGATACAAGCAGTCCAAATATATATATCTCCTATATCTAACTGTAAAAGAGAAATAGTTTTAGCTAGCGTTCACAGCCATTACACTTTACTTATCTCAGTCCATAATATTATCTAGTTCAACCAGTCCCATAAACATGAACTAAACCATGTTACTTAAACCCGAAGCTTAACCAAACGTTACGCCGATACCATTTGCCACATTGGCTACCCGCCAAGCCACTTATAAATTGCTATTGCATCATGGCATACCATTGCATGAAGATAAGATATAGCCTAAGCGCCTAACTATCGTGCCCAACTCTAGACAACGTTGTTACTTACCAAACTAGATTAAACGACATAAGCACATGTAACACTCATTAATTAAGCCACCTTTAAATTTTATTTTATTAGGAATGCTCATCCTAACAAACAACAAACACGTCACTATGTACCTTATATTATCCGAAATCCAAACAGAAACAAATGGTAGATTAAAAGTCATCTTAGAAAATAAATCAAGTATCCATATCTATTCAAGAATTAAACTCATATAAGCATTTAATTTAATTATTCATTTATATCATACTCATTTAAAAAACCTATTTGACTAGATATTAGGTAGGAACCCTGCTATGCCGACAAAAATCGCCACACCAAGATGCGGACAGCTCTACATTGTCTGTCAATTATTTCTTTTTTCTTTGTTTATAATTGTATTCATTGTAAAAACATCATTATCATATTGTTCATTTTCAAAAAGACTCATTTTCCCCAAAGAAAAGAAAAGAAAAGTATTTGAAACAACATATTCTCCATATTAGTCATGGTTTAGCTTAACATGATACATCTAAATCAATTGCAAGTTATTAAACCTATATTAAATTAATCTTAGCCAAGTTGATTATAATTAATCGTTTAATTTAATTACTAAGTTAAGTTAAATAAACTTAATCAATTTAATTCATTTTAGTTCATTAAAGTCTACTTAGTCGAATTGAATTTAGATTGATTAACTAAGTTTATTCCATACTTAACTTTATGTTTAATCTAATTAGTTATTAAATCTATAAGTTTACTTGACTCGTTCCTAATTATATAAATTAATTAACATATCATATTAACTATCATTCATCTATCCCATTCTATGAAGTTTGAATTACTTTAGTTTGGGTGAAGCACTTTGGACTTAATGCATTTGGGTGATATACATCATAATTAGGGTATTAGTACTTGTTAAATTTGTGTTTTGAAAGTCTTGGAAGGTTATTTGAGGTTAAGGGATAAATCAGGTCATGTTTTGTACGATTTAGACAAGAAAAAGCGAAGTTTTGAGGGGGCTGGAAAAGTATATGGGGAGGTACAAAGGCACACGTATTTCCCCACATTCTTTTAGGGTTAGTTGAGTTTTAAGATTAGAGAGAAATATGGGCAGATACATTACTCCGTATTCTTGGTCGTGTTATTCTGGAAAACATGTTTTCTTTAACTTTTTGAGGTCAAAGAAGAGCACGGTTGGATAAGGCAAGTTGTGTTCTAGCCATGCTTCTTCTCGAGTAGGTTAAATTTATGTGTTTTTAAGCAACAGTAAGGAGCTCAACTTAATACAACTCCCTGCATCCCTCTTGTGCTCTTTACTCTATTCCTTTTTTCAATAGTTTAACCTATTTCAATACTTGTTTTACATCTTATTTCAACATAGTACATCTTATACACAGCATACAAACTTAGAATCACCATTTATATTCATATTTTTACTTCGTATTTCATTAGTCCTAGTTCTAACATGCATAATCTCACCTAGGTTTTAGCCTATAAGTTCATATACTATAAGTTTTATCTTAAATCATACATATAACTAACATCAATTCATTATATACATGCAATAACAATAATTTAGATAGGGAAAAACAACAACTTACTTGTTTGATGAATTCAAACTAACAAAACTCCATCGCTACTCTTCTTTCTTAGTTATTGAGCTACTTTAAACTTGTTTTCTATCTCCTATCTTCTTTTATAATTTTGATTTCTCCTTTGATCTTCTTAAAACTAAGATTAGTGTTGATTTGTTAAAAGAGAAAGAAGAATAATGAAGATAAGAAAGAAACATAGAGAGAAAGAAAAGAGCAAAAGAAGTGAAGGAAAAAGAAAGAAAGAGAGGGCAGGTGGAAAGTAAAGGGAAAAGGAAAGAAGAAAAAGATAATTTTCAAAGATATTTTAAGATGAGGGTTTTAGATTTAAATCTTTCAGATAAATATCTTTAGTTCTGAAAGTGTTTAGGAAATGATTTGAGAATCTCTATGTCAGAAATAAATAACTTAGAATAAGGATTTGGTTTAGGAGTTTAGTTTATATCAAATTAATATTTGGTTTAGATCCAGGCTCAAGAACTGATATTTTTATATAGAAAAACGAATTCAAATTTTATGGGATTCTAGAAGTGAAAATTAAACAAAAGGTCAAAGATATAGGAATCCACTAAACATTTAAACAACATGTTTAGAGGTTTAAGGATTCGATAATGGAAGAAAAGAAGTTTAAATGAATAATTATGAATAATTGAATAATTTAAAATTGAAGAAGATTATTGAGATGAATAGAGAAAAGAAAAGGATATTTGAAATCTTAAATTTCAATTGAACATATTTACTAATTTAATTTTATCAAGTTGTCTAATCATAATCTATTATTTACTTACTTTATTCATTTAAACTATCTAAACTATGTTTAAAATTAACTACTTGTTATATTATTCAATTAAGTCATTTCTAAATTAGCTAGGTTAGGATTTTGGGTGTTTCAAATGTTATCATAAGTTATGAATTACACTCCCTCAATATCGAATATGTTTACAAATACTAGTTTATCCGTCTCATTATTATGAAATTATTTCATTGATGTAGGCTCTAACATCATCAAACATGACCAATGTGTAGGACATATTATAATATATGATTTCATAATTTGATTCATAAATTTTAAAAGTATACAGTAACATCAAAATTACAGCATACAAAGTCCACATCATAGCATCAATTAAGCATACAATAAACTCAAAATCACATTACTACTCTATAATACAACTCATGTGATAAATAACATACAATGTTGCTTCCACTTTTGAAAAAAAAAAATCCAACAATATACACAACACCAAAAAAATCTACATTGCAATATCAATAATCATGAAAAATTTGAAGAGACAATCTCAAGATACTTACGTATGGACTTCAGTGCATTCTCAACGATTAAAGGGTTAATCGATTGATTTTTGCAAGAATTGATATCTCTTTGATGCATGGTGATCGAAATTAACTAAGAACATATGCTAATTTGATAAAAAAAAAATTTGCTGGAATGGAGTGAAATTAGGGTTTAGTTTTATAGGCGATGGAGAATTGGGGTTTTTTTTTTCGCAAGCAAAATGGGAACAAGGACTGAAGTAATGAAAATAGTCTCTTATAGTATATCATTATGTAAGAATGAACCAGAATGGAATTAGAATTCCGGATTCCATGCTCATTCTTATATTTTTATTTGGAAGCCCTTTTAAAACTTAGAGAATTATGACTCTTTGGAATTGGCAATTCCGACTTTAAAGAAGAATTTGATTAACAATTAAATTTCACTTTCATTAGACACACTTACTTTAATTATCATTTTATCATATCATTTATTTACAATTTATGTTAATTATTGAGAGTATTTCTTATAAATACCTTTTTTTTTTCATTTCCCTCCATAATATATCTAAATAAAGGAATAGATTTATCATCATACCAAATGTGACATTGGAGTGTGATAAATATCAATGCAGGCTATGATCCAATTGATTATGGCATAGGTTACAACCCATTTGGAACAATCTTAAGATACAAGTTCTCTTTAATAAAAGTAGCATTATGTTCTCCTCAAATCCGTCTTCTTGTGACAAAAGTTATAGTGTTTTTGTTCATAAGCTTGTGTTGATAATACTTTTTTAGAGTTAAAATTTTTTATGGAAAACTTCATTTAAAGTTATTTTGTTCGGTTGAGTGACTATTATTATGTATGTTGTATTAATATATTTGTTTAAGTTTGTTTTCAATGTGGCACTTATATTTGTGTGCATCATATCTTTGTGTTGGGTTTTATCAATTACCCATTTGTTATTCAAATGTTCTAGGTATGCATAATATATGATAGATAATGAAGATGATTCATCATAGTAGATTGTAATAGTTGAAGTGACGCTCATGTGTAGGAGTGAAACTAGTGGAAGTAGGGATGTAATTAGATGCATTTTTATAGTGTACTTGATCTGCCTAATCCAATAAATACTCTATAAAGTAATACCCTAAAGGATATGAGACAGATTTTATGACAATGTGTTAAATCTTATAAGGTTTCGGTTGGGTTTTGTGATAAATATAAAATTCATTGGGAATCCAAACCTGTTAAAAGAAAATTTTTATGAATTTTCTTTGGTTGATAAAACCAAAAGTGAAATATATTTTCGGTTATAGTTGAATTTAATGAATTGTATATTCATTTTTTGTTCTTTCATTCTTCATTCACGGCCTATTCCATTGCTTTTCTATCAACTAAGCATAACATTCAAGCCAACAGAGAATTATGCAAGCTTATTACAACCCTATTTATTTACTTTGTAATGATTATGTTTTATAGCTTTATTGTATTGACGTGACTAGCAGGAGGATCCTATTGAGGGATCATAAACTGTCGGAAAGTTTTGTGCATTAATCGTGTATGATTGAATTTGTCACACAATCCAAAAAGTAATTCCCATGAAAGAAGATTCAATAATACTAACATGGTAGCACAGCCCACATGGACATAAATCATGACATATCGAAATAATTTTAATATTTACCTACTACTGTTAGTACCAAATTTTTCGTCTTCCCACTGTTTTGGTTAATGAATGCTAGGTTATTAAAATTGTAATTTTACTATTCAATAGAATATATAAAATCGATAGAATAAATAAAATTGTGTAAAACTGATAAAATCATAAACGTGTAGAATTATATACCAAAATTCATATTTTTACCTAAAATATGCACATTAATAAATTTACATCTTTTTTAATTAAAAAAAAATACATAAAATCATATATTTTCTCATGAATTTTAAAGTTATAGATGAATGTGGGTGCATTGGCCTCTTCCTTGCATACTGGAAAAATATGGTTAATTAAGCTAAGTTCAACCCAAAATTATAGGAAGGGCCTTTTTCTTCTTCATCTTCTTTTATTTTTTCCCCCCTTTTGGTCGAAGAATGCACCAATTTTCTAAAAGATAAACTTAGATACGAGAAAAAACAAAAAGATATGAAGTAATTGATAAAAACTTTCAATTCTTAAGAAGACAAATAATTTCATATTTTAATAAATAAATTATAATTTAAATAAAAAATTTTTGTTAACTCTGGATTGGTTGTGATCGTAATCCAATTCAATCCTGGTTAGTAATGATAACTTCAATTAACTAACTCTTATGTCTTTCTTTTCTAAAATATTTTTTTTACTTATTCTGCTTTAGGGGATCATATGTCCCAAATCTATTCAAATATTTTATAAGATACTAAATCTTTTTTAGAATCTTACGAAAATCCTAGACTGAAAAATCCCCTAATGTTCAGTTTGGTATTGTTCAGATCTATTCAAATAATCTAAAAGTATCCACTTTTGCTATTTTTAAGGTTTCCTTTTCGAAGTTTAATATTTTACCCCAGCTACCTTTTTGCGTCTCAGGACTTACACTATTTTACTTGCTCTTTATACTTCACAAGCAAGAAGCAATAAAAAAAGAAAAGTAAAAAAAAGGACAGAGAAGAAGGGGGGAAAAAAAAAAAAAAAAAAAGAAGAAAAAAGAAAGAGAGAGAAAGAGGAGAATTATGATGAACAATAACGAAGAATTTTCGAAACGTCTGAAGGTCCCTGGTGGATGAAGACGTCAAGATCTCGAATTCTTAGGCAACATTCTCCAAGAACGTCAATATCATGGTGATGTTCCTTTTCAATTTTTCTCGTTAATATGTTTGTGGTATAATCGTTTCATAATATTTCTTGTTAATATCATGGTGAAGTTCCTTTATAATGTCTTTTCGATTGGTTGTTTAACTTGATCATTGTCTTTTTTCCTTTTTAATTTCCTATGTTTTTTCTTTCTTTTTCTTGTTTTCTAATGTAGTTTTGAAACAGAACATGTATCATCAGTAGAGTGGGAAATTTTAACCAACTATAAAGGGTATGGGATGAAAGTTAACCAAGTTGCTAGAAGAAAAGTAATTCATATGTGTTTTTTTCCCCTCATTTTTTTTGTTTGAATTGATAATTAATGATTTTAAAAAGGAAGAACACCCCAACCAGTATTTAAAAACCTTGGGATTTTAATTATCTCATACCTTTTATGTCTCTTTTGTCCCTCAATTTTTATCGAGTGTTGAGTACTTTGTTAATGATGTTTGTCGTAACCATTATTTAAAGATTTTAACTATGGAATTAAGGAAGATGCTGGCAGAAAAAAAGAAAGCGCATAAGGAAGAAGAACGTTTGAGTTCATTATAATCATTACATATCACATTCATGTTTTGTATGAAAAATATAGTTATAAGCATTTAAAAAATAGATTTACGGTATATATGTTTTCTGTAAAATACTATTGCTTTTATTTTTATATTTGTAAAAGTAAAAAACTTAGAATAGTAAAAAATTAAGATTGCTAAAATAATATTTAATAATTGTAAAGTTTTTATTTTAGTAACTATCAACACACTAGTAAAAGTTTGAATAAAGATAGTGAGAAGAAGAGGCAAGCTTTCTAGGAAATACCATAAAAAAGTTGATTGGATCTTGAATTTGCTAATTTTTAAATGAGCTAAGCTTGAATATTAAAAAGCTGGGCTTGGCACCTTTCCAATTCCATAGGCTTGAAGTAAAGGGGTGGATTTTTTTAAGCGGTTACAATGCCACCCAATACCTAGCATTCATGTTTGGTTCTAAGTACTAAGCAAATCCTATAGGGTCAGTTTTGATATAATATGAAAGCCCTATAGGGTTATAGGATTGAGTTTGATAAACATTATAAAGTAACATGTCGAGTTTCAAGTTCATATGGTTTGTCCAAAACCTAACCTAGTTGCATCCATGTAATCTTGTGGTTTTTCTCTTGGCAAAATTTGGCTATCTCATTGTGCATGATTGTTTTTTTCCTCCAAATTTATGGCAGCCAATCCATAAAACATCGATTTCAATTTTTTAATAGTAATTAGGTATTGTTTGGGAATTTTCTATTTTAAAAGTATTCCTATCAATCATATACACATATTTTTATAATTATAACTTTTTTTTTATCCCCATAATTAAATATGATTGGTAGGATGCATTCACGACAAGAAATTCCTAACTATAAATATCTAACCTTAAAAAATCTTTGATTCGTGGTTTAATCAACTTGGTCATTGTTTTTCTCTTATATTTCCTATGTTTTTTTTTCTTATGAATAAAACCCACCTCTTTCTATATTATATTGTTTAGTTTAGGGTGTAGGGTTTACAATAAAGATCAATGAAAATGTTCAGGTAGAAAATTTTGATCGACCATAAAGGATATTGAATGAAAGTCAATCAAAATTGCTAGAAGAAAAGTGATCCATAAGTTTTTTTTCTCCTTTTTTAGTTGATTATTAAAATATTAAAAGGAAGAATGTATGAAGAAACTTTATGATGAAGTTTTCATCGGTATAGGAAGAATCCTATTGGAAGCACTGCAATATAGGAATCTTTTCTCTCCTTCAAATTCTAAAGATTCGGGATTTTGATTATCCCATATCTTTTATGTCTCTTTTGTCTAACAATTCTTATTGTGTTTTAATTTGAAGTTCATGCTAGTTTTTGTATTGTGTGTTGAGTTATTGATTGATGATGTTTGCAATAATGATGTTAAAGCTGCAAGTTAACTATACGACTATAGGTTTGTAATTTTATAGGTTTTTTTTTCCTTAAATAAAATAGATATAAAATCATTTTTGAGTATGACTTTAAATAAGATATTATAAATTTAGATGTACAATACTATATATTTTAAATAACAGTAAAACCACTTGTTTAACAATCTTGTTAGCCTTTTTTTTTTTTTTTTACTATGTATCAAAAACTATATTTATTATGAGGTCTAATTTTATAATGCAACTTGAGTTTCAGTAATAAAGTGCAATGGAGGTGAAGAACCTTTACTCAAGCTTCATGAAGATAAAGAGGAATTTGATATGGTGATCATAGGCGTTCACATGGCAAAAATAGATGGATTTCAACTCCTTCGTCAAATCAATGACATGAATTTGCCTTTGCCAGTTATTTGTAAGTAATTTTTATTTACTCTAAATAGAATGTTAGGCCTTGTTTGACTTATTCAATAAAAAAGGATTACCTTGTCTTCTAAGCTAAATGCTTTTATTAAGAGTAAGCAATATTAAAGAAACATTAAAAAAAATGTGTTTTAAGATAAAACTTATTTAGCATTGATCCCTCATAATCGACTATTTACTATGATTCCAAGAAATAAAAAATGAAAAGCTCTTAAGATCCAAAACCAAAGATAAAAACAATTAAATAGAATATATGTGTATATATATATATAATGTAGTAACATAATCTATATAAAATGTTACAAATATATATTTTACCATTGAGTAGAGATAGTAAGATTGAAAATGTGTTGTACGAATACAAGTAGAATGTATGATGTTGTTTTTCTTTGCAAGATAAAATTGGAATAATGTTGTTACATTTGTGTTTTTTTTTTTTTGGTTGGGGGTGGGGGTGGGGTGGGGGATGGATGGAAGAAAACAAAGAATGGTTGTTATCAATTGTTTTGAAAGGAATGGCATGGAAAAGAAGCACAAATTATTTAAGGAATAAAGATTTTTTTATACAGTATTTGATAGGCCCAAGTTGACCCGCACGGTTATACCCCAACCTCTTCATGAGACAAGTCGATTCAACCACGGTTTAATCCATGATTCAACCCAATTTCACCAATTGACCCTTGATCCTCTATCATATTTGAGTCAAAGTCCCGTATTGAGTTTTACAACATTACTTTTGTACAAGTATATACAAACATGGAGATGGCTATTTTATAAGAATAGAGGTGGAATGAAATGTCAATTCCACCAACCAAACTTGCAATAATGTTTTTCTAAAAGCATATTTTAAAATCTTATTTATAAAACCAAGGAGGTTTTAAAAGACAATTTTTTTAAAGTGCAACAGAAGAAAGTGGAATTGAATATGATGCTAGAGACCAATGCTAATATCATTAGATCTTCTATTAATGTTATAAAAACATTAGTAAATTGGATTCTTAACTCAATTACAATTAGCGACATTATTATTACTCACGCGCTATTATCATCGTCACTAATCACTATGAACACAGATAATTGCCTAGTAAAGCCAAATAGTGTTTCCATTTTTACTTTATCATCATGGTATTACACCCCTTACAAATATTAAATGTCCATAGATATAAAAACAATTATAAGACACAATTTCTTGGACACATATAAATTCCATAGCAAGGTTTGATTTTGTATTGATTTTTTAAATCATTATAAGATGTACATGTTATTGTTATAGTTTTTTCGAACAAAGAAGAAGCAATAGATTTGATTGAGAATGCAAAGCACACTTTCTATGATAGAAAAAAGAGTGAAAATTCAATGCAATCCAAGAAGCAACCAATACTAGAAAAAGAAGAACTAGGAGGAGGAGGAGAAGAAAGAAATTTGACAAAGAAGCAACGCTTTGTGTGGACTCCTACGCTAAAGAATATCTTTGCTGAGGCTGTTATTCATCTCGATGGTTGCACAAGTATGATATCACTCAAGCCTTTTGGGAATAATTCATGTTAATTTCTTTTCTTCATAAATCATCATGAAAGTCACATTGAAATGCATGTGGATTTAGTTTAAGCTTATTATAGTTGGCATTACAATTATTTAGACATGTGGATAGTAATACTTCTTTTTTCTTTTCTTTTTTATATTTTTTTTCTTTTCATTTATCTAACACTTCTACACTAATTGTTAATATAGACGCGGTTCCAAAGGATATCTATAATTATATGCAAAAATTTCTAGAAGTTCCGGCTACCATTAATAGACAACATATTTCTAGCCATCTTCAGGTATAGTTTCTATAATCCATCCATTTCTTTCTCATAATATAGTGTTAAATAGAAGCTAACATGTTAATATTTGATTTTGTTGTATATAGAAATAGCGTAGGACTTGCAACTGCAATAAACATAAGGATAGCACAGCTCTTATCTATCCACAACCAAGGTCTAACGCCATCTTAGGTCATGGTTCTCTACATCCCTTGCTTGGTAATGGAACTAATAATGCTCCACAAATTGGCCAGCAACAGCCCATGCAGATCCCTAATCTAGGACAAAGAGCATATTTAAAGAGACAGAGCTTGCGTTATGATGTGCAGATTGCTCGTTAGATGCCAGTAGCATAACGAACCAACCAACATTATTGACACATGTTCATCAACCAAGTCATGGAGGAGTTCATGGAGGGCCTACCATTATCAACAACTCCCCGATCATGATTAATGCCACATCTTCCTCAACTAAGCGCAAATTTACAGAAGAGATGCACAATCAAAACCATGTGGGAAGATTAATGACACAACCACAGCCTACATTGAGTGAAATTGCTTTTCGTAGAATCAACAGTGCAGGTACAAGCTTCAACAATCAACCTTCAAGTTTTGGGTTGCCTTTGATGCAAAGAGCTTATAGCTTTAATCACAATCCAGATCTTGGTCCAGGTTCTCGCAATGTGACAATTGGCGGTAGCCATAATCAAAATGGTTTCGCTATTAAAAGGGAATGCTTTGGGTTCAGAAATTGCTGTGATGTCATTCCTCAAGACATTGGATTACAATCTTTCTCTGCACCTTCCTCTTATGGGAATCCCAATTAACAATATAACGTTACCAACTTTGAGGTAAGGACACTTGATATAAACATAGGATGAAACTTTCTTCCTCCACTGTGTCACCTTTTCTATATATTAATTATGAGCTTACCTGGTTGGATTGCAGAATGGAAACGATATCGGAGATGCTGAGGTTAACAAGATGATTGAGAGCTTATTGATAGATGATGGTGACCTTTTATCGTAAATGACTTACCATCACAACAACATTATTGGCAAAGGAATATTCCTTATTTTTGCCATCATTGGTTTTTGAAATTGTTTACTTAAGAGGTTTTTTTTTGTGTGTTTGTGTGTGCGCGTTTGATTTTTCATTTTGCAACCCATCTTTGATAGCTCTCTTTTGAAATAATTAATGAGAAGATATAACTATATTTAAATAAGGGTCAAAGGACACCACTCAAACTCATAGATGGAGATAATATGATGAACATCTAGATTTTTTTGTATAGATTTTTTCAAAAGAACTATAGATTTTATGAATTCCAATTAAAGTAGCAGTGTAAGCAATATAAGAAAACTGATCCTGACTATGAGATGAAAATTAATTTATGGTATTATTATTAAAATAACAAAGATTAATTTCTATTTAATATATGTGTAATTAGTGACTCTTATGTATTATTATTAAAAAGATTCCTCAAAGACGGCACTTTAGAGTAACAATTTAAACATGTTGCTATAGTAAATTTGATACAACAATATATTGTATTATGGGTAATATTTTAGAAAAAAATGCTGTAATTTGTATAAATCATTGTCTTTCCTCTTGAATTTTTTACAACCAAAATTATTACTTATATTAATGATTTATGCATTGTTTGCAAAAAATTGTCACATGTTATTTTGTACATTGTTAGTGTAAAAAACTATGAGTATATTAATAATTATTTTATGAATTGCCGCATTTTCCTAAAATATTATTTATAATACAATATACTTACTGCCATACTTTTGCATCAAATATATCGTAGCAACACTTTTAAATTGCTACTCAAAAGCTTTTGTTTTTTTTAAGAAACTTTTTAACAACAAGCTAATTTTATGGTTTACTTGATTTATTCATTGGAAATTGGAATAAAATCCATGTAATTTTATTCCATGGATATCTATATATATAAATGATTTTATATAAAAGGGATTCCATAAAGGGATGGTTAAAGAGAATAGAGATATATAAAGGGAGATAATATATCCAAACTTTTTAGAATTTGATTCCTCCTACTCAGCTAGTTACTATAATCTCAAAAATTTAGAAGCTATAACTATTTTTCCCCTTTTCTTTTGTAACAATCACTCTTAAAATTTGATTACTTTATTAAAATTAGTAATTTTAGTCATAACATCACCATTAGCAAACCATTCTATTTTAATTTATCATCATAATGCCATTGCACTACTACAAATATTAAATGCATGCAAATATTAAAACAATTAAGAATATGAGTTTATTATACAAATACTTTCCCTATCAAACAGTTGATTTTTTATAATGGTTTTAAAATAATATATATATTTTTGTGACAGTATTTTCAAATAAAGACAAATAAGAAGATTTGGTTAAGAGGCCAATGAATAAGAAGTATGCAATTTTATGATCAAAACAAATTACATTAACATTCTCAAACTCATATGGTAGCATTTCTTTGGCAATAAAATATTCAGCACAAATAAAATTTTCGGAAGTAGCGATATCACAAGGACAATATTAGAAGCATATGCTTGGAGAAGTAAAAAAAAAAGCAAATCCATATATGTCAAATCTAAGGAAGAAACTATGATTTGTTTGGACACTTGCGGCCCGTTTACTTCAATAAAGGGAATAGACAAGGAATAGAATACTTATGCCTCTGTAATATTATTACCAGTAATATACTAGAATATTGATTCTTGTGTTTACTTTACCTAAAATTTTATCACTAGAAATACTATTTACTCCAAGTTATTAATTACAGTATTAAATTGAAAATATAATAAAAATACCATTATTTCCCTCTTGATTATATTGAATTGATTAAAAGTTACATCATTTATTAGGGGCAAAATAGTTAATACGTATATATTATATTTCCAATGCAGTGGGAATAGAGAGGGCATAAAAAGTTTCATCTATTAAGTGGAACTTTTTATGCCCTCTATAGAGGGAATAAAAAGTGCTGAAAATTTTCATTCCCAATCAATTTTTATAAGTAAACGAGATAATAGATGTATTATAGGAATGAATATGCTATTCCTCCTATTACATCCAAGTAAACGGGCCGTTGAGGTTTTTTTTTTTTTTTTTTTTTGCAAAGGACTTTTAAGTCAAAACAAAAATTCAAAGACACCATTGATTGTCTCGGTATTAAGAGTATGAAATCTTTCTTTTCTTTTCATATATTTTTAAACTTTAATAAAACATTTCATAGACAAATAAATTATGCATCAAATAAACCATGTTTTTTAGACAATATGTATTTGAGAATAGCAGTAAAAATTTAAGGGTTCAAACTATTGAATTTTCTTTTCTATACATGGTTCATCGTGGATTTAGATTAGAAAAAACCACCTATTATCAATTTGATCCTTTCTATTTACTTACCCCTAATTTTCCTTGATGTACCCTTTTAAGATGCTTCCATGTGTAACCAGTAGTTGAAATTTAAAAGAAGAAAAAGATATCATAATTACGTCATAAGATATTTCAAATATTTCAGACATTTATTTGTAAATTGAAAAAAAAAAAAAAAGGAAAAGTATCTTGCGAATGAATTTTCTTTTTTATGTTTCATACAATTGATAAATGTTGTGCTTATTTCTATGTATGTAGATGCAACTATTTTCTTCGTTTCTCATTTAGTAACACTTCAACATAAACTTATCAATATATTAACGATGCAATTTCTAAAAAGATTTGGCATATTTGAAAACAAAATGGATGTTCTAGCTAATCTAAATAGACAACGTATCTCTAACCACCTTCTGGTGCAATTTTAATACATATCGATTCCTAATGGCTTGTTTGATACATAGGAATGGACTAGAATGGAATTGCAATTTTGGCTTCTATTTCTTTTTCTATGTTTGGAAGCATTATAAGAAGCTGGAATCACGATTCTTTCCACTTTCTATTAAATATTTTTAATTAATTTATCTTTTTATCCCATATGAATTTATTTTCTTATTTTTTATAAGGGTGTTTTTGGTGAATTCTAATGTAAACTAATTCCTGTTCATTCCATTATGTGTCTGTATCTAAACAACGGTTTGAATTTGTCATTCTCTTATTGATTCCATTCCATTTCTTTGATTCTAATCCATTCCATTATGGACTATTGCTGATCTACCACAAACGTATATATAAAAATAAAGTTAATTCTTCCAGCAAGTGTACTGGGTCAGATTAAGTAATATGATGATGAGCAGAGTATCGTTTCCACGCGGATTACTTAACTACTAAACAGGTATTAGATTCTACTATTATCCAGGCAAATTGAATTTTGAAAAAATTAGCTAATCAACTATTGCTAAACCTAGATTATAATTATCAATGAGAGCAAAAGGAGTATTTTTAAGAGAAATATATCAATTGAGTGTGGGAAGAACAGAATCTACCATAGTTTTACTAATCAGATTGCTATCATGTTATAATAACATTAGCTTTGTGGATATTCATATGAAATTATTAAAGACTTTAACCCTTTCTCAAGTTTTAAAATCTCAACAACCACCAATTAATCCATTAGCTTTCACTACATAAATTAACAGTGGAATTGAAATTACAATCATGAAGCTTTCAATTCTATGATTGAATAGTGCCCTAAACCAATTTTCCTTAATCCGTAGTGCGAAACTAATCTAAAACATTACATGAATCTCAAAAGATAATTTCTAAATTAGATTAAATTACACCGCTTCCGCAATTGTGATTTAACCCTAATTTAAGACTTCCTTATGAGCCTTATTTTCCCTTCTGAGTTATCAAGATTCTATAAATTTAGACCATTTATAGTAGGAATTACAACATGAATATTCATAAATCTAATAATCCTACAGCATCACTACAATCATCATCTTAGCTATCCTAGGGCTTCATTATATTCCCACAATGAAAACTTAGAATAATATGGATTGATTCAAGCAAACACAAATCAAAGTAATTTCAACAACAGAAATCATCATTAAAACTAAAGTATAGATTGAATTTGCATAAACAAAATAAGATCATAAATCACCAAATTCAACCACAAATATCTTGTTTCAAAACTTCAAACAAAATCTTCAATCCTTCAAACGATTACAAGGCTTCAATCGACAAAATTGAGTTCGGAACAACTCTCTAGCAATTCTAATCTAGAACTGTTTTCTACTTTAGATCTGCAAGAAATCTAATAAGAAATTCATGTGTCATCCCATTGAAACAACCCTAGGATTTTATAAGCAAAAACCAAAGAATTTGAGTTGTTTCAATGTACATCAGCGATTACACTTTCTACACTGGTAGTGTATAGGCAGCGTGGGAGTTTACACCAGTTAAACACTGGCAGCGTTTATGTTGGCCTTAATGATTTGCAATCTATGGATGAGCTACACCAATCTAATGCTAGTGATGTTGAATCTACAGTAGCTAGCGTATGTACAAAAATGTGAAGGCTGATGAAGATCTCCAATGTACAGTAGCGGTGTTGAAGCCAATGTTAAGAAATTTGATTGTTTATGCATGCTAGGCCGGCTAAACGCTGGCAGTGTTAATTCTTGATTATTGATGTACAATGTAAAATTCCAACGCTGGTGAATTTTTAAGTTAAACGTTGGTGGCCTTATTTTCTTAACGAAGGCTGGCTTGCTTCTAAATAAAGACCGGTGGTGTACTTGCTTTGATGGCCGATGTACTTTGTTTCCTTCATCAAATTTATTCAAAACTCCTCCAAATTCTGTGTAATTGCAATTCTAACTCTTTTATGACTTGAAATATCAAATTAAAGCAAATTAAGTACCATTTTCTTAGATTTCTATAAAATCAATAATAATTTATCATCATTTATTCAATGGAAAGTTGTATGAAATATGACTTTATCAATTGCTACATACCAAATGTGACATTAATGTATCATGTTATAATTCATATCTCTTAACCAATGAGTAAAATGATTTAAACACCAATCATAAGAAATCAAAATCAAATAAAGTTAATGAAATTCAATTGGATTCATATGTGGATTTAAACTACTAAATTCTTCAAAATTTCCAAATTAGCCTTATATCGAAAACCTAAATTTTGGAAAAAAAAATTCAAAAAAAGTTCTAATGACAAAATAAATTGAAATATAATTTAATAATAGTTGTTTAAATGAAATTTTTTATAAGAAAAATCAAAACAATGACGTCAGGAGCTTTAATATTACAAATTTTCTATTTCATCCCAAACCGGAAACTTACGTGAATTAAAAATTCAAAATTGTAAATAAAGTAAACTTATTTGACATATTTAAATTCTTGTTAGCCCAAGAAGTTAATTAAAAATCCTAACCTATTAAAACTAACTAAGGTTCTTATACACGTAAGATTTAAATGCATAAGATTATATTATGTGGAAAAAACCCTAAATGGTGGTCTCTTCCCCTTGTGTAAAACCCTAGGACTATACCCTACTAGCTCCCATATAAATATCTCTCTTTTTCTATCCTTACCTTTTTAGGAAGCCTACTAAAATCCTAAGGTAAGATACTCTAAACCTTACCCCTTCCTAGTGTTAAATAAGTAAAACCAACAAAGTGTGGCACTAATTAACTCATGTGATGTCTTTTGCATGAGGAAAATGGAGAGGATGAAGTAATGTTGGAAGAGGAAAAAGACCTACTACCAAAAGGAAATTCATGTTAAGGTAAGCATGAGATTTTAAGATATTGTAATGTAAATATTTTAGCATTTTAAGTATGAAAACTAACTTGAGTGATTTGATACATGTTTGGAATGCCAAAAAATCAAGTTTTGAGTGAATTTAGAGTCTTAAATTCCTTTCTTAGCTAATGTAAGCGAAAACTATCATTTGGAGCAAGGTAAGACATGAAACTAACTTATTTTCATGAGATTATGATGGTATTGGAGTTGGGTCTGCTATGGTAGTGTTAAATGGTGTTTTGCGTGTAGGTTAGGTTCTGCTAAAATGAGTTCGAGAGTGAACGATTTTATTATAGATGATGTTAGAGTTGTTAAATGAAGAGTTTATATAAGGAAGTTTTGAAAATTTTAGTAAAACAATGAATAAGTTAGTCCTTGCTGTCAAAACTAGATGATTTAGGCTTTCAATTTCGATAAATCATGTTTTAACAAACGGAAGATGAAAATTAATGGATGAACATGACCTATGATACCTTTAAGATCACCAAAATCTATCCCAAAACATGTTTTTGAAGAAAACATCAAGTTTGAGCATGAAATAGCACAACCTAGAAAAGAACGGCATGAACACAAAGTCATGTTCCAATCGTGCTTCTCACTTATCCTTAAAAACCCAAGTAGTCATGTTTCCAGAAAAGCACAACATGTACACAACGTTGCGTATCAGCCTATGCTTCTCTTTATTCTTGAAACACCTTTAAACCCAGAAGAACACGAGGGGATATGTAGTCGTGTTCCCCCGTGCTTCTCTCTATTCTAAACATGCTTGAAACCCAGAAGAGCATAGGAAGACACATGCAACCATATTCCCCCGTGCTTCTCTTTGTTCTAGAATTGCTTTGAAGCCCATAAAAACACAAAGAGATATATCCAACCGTGTTTTCTCCCATGCTTCTCTTTAATCCCCAAACAAAGAAGGAACATGCTTGAAACACAACTGACCTATTTAGTCGAGTACTAGAACACAAGGTGATACATCCAATAGTGTACTAGTTTTGCTCTTTTCCAACCCCACCCTTTCTCGCCCGAATCTCATGAAACTTTACCCACTTCTTCTCTTAACCTTAAATAACCTTCTGGGACCTTCAAGATATATATTTAGCAAGTAATAATACCATATTCATGGTGCTCATCATCCAAATACATTAAGTCCAAATACTTTATAGAAATGAAAGTAATTCATACTTAATAATTGGAATAGAACTCTAATGACTATATGAGATTTGTGGACTTTGGGAATCCATTCTTGAAAGGTCAAGAATTGAGACTTGTAAAGTATAACACACTTAGGGTTGGTTAACATAAGCCTCAAAACCATCCCTAACCTATATAACTAACTAGATGACTTGACTAAATGAAATAAATGACTATTTAAACATTTTATAACAAACAATCTTGAACTAATTATCAATTTCAATTATGAACCTTTATTGGACATCGAACCTTAGAAAGGGATTTGACATCTCAAACCAAATGACAAGTACGCAGTAATTGCGTGTTGCTTGCTATGATAGTTTTAATATGCAGATTAAGAATTTAAACTCAGTTAATTGAATGTTGGCTGCTATTTAGCCACTTACTCCAGGAGTGGTACCCTCAAACTAGGTTGTGAACCTAATCGCAACTTCCGGATGATGTTGTAGTTTAAGTGCTTAGACTTAGCCCCCCCCCTCCCCTCTCTCTCTCTCTCTCTCTCTCTCTCTCTCTTTGGTATGTGATCCATGAAGAAACCCTACCCCTTTTTGTTTAGCGTGAGTCATGAGTACTTTTGTGCATGCTGGTATTTTTAGGACATTGGGGATACCTTGCTTGTAGACTTTAAATTAAATATCCTAAACTATGGTTGTTGCAATAGATTAGGAGTATGTGACATGTGGTGTGTACTTGTACTACCGTGTACTAGGTTTTGTAGCTCATTTTATTAACTTTTCAGGTCATACTTATGATTCAATGGGAGATGAGAGATAAGCGGGATGACCCGAATAGATGGTGATGTACGAGATGTTGGTTTTATGAGTTTTCATGAAAGAGTTTTGTTATGACCATATTTCATTGTAAACTTGGATTATTGTAATCAAATAACTGCCAAATACTTTCATTCGAATTGATATGGGTCTTTAAGTCCAAAAGTTTTGTATTCAAGTTGTAATCTTTTGATGGGCTTACAAGTAATGTTTATACACGATTATTATGTGATATGCATTTTCTAAATAGGTTAAATCTTATAGGTATTGATAAAATCGAACCATGGATAAACAAACAACATTCTATCGAAATTTTTATAAAAATTAATAATAATTTCTTAAATTAAAACTTAATTAGAAACTCACTCAATAGCAAAATGCCTTACACATATCGCTCGGAAGTGATATATCTGATGTAACTATCATGCCACATGTGCTCGAGGTAGGATTGTTATAATGAGAGATTACACAAATGCGGTTGATTTGGATGTCGACAATAGTGAAATTTAGCTATCACCGCCCTTTTTGTTTTATACAATATATGTGTTGATAGATGGAAAATATAAAAATCCCCTAAGGATAAAAGGAAACAAACTAAATATAAGAAGTAAGGTAGCAATTGTGGAAACCTTAAGCTTTAGACCATTTTTGATACAAAACAACCTTCAAATAATATGGTTTAATTTTGCATTAACTCCCTTCACATAATTTAGGCTATATAGACTTTAAAAGAAATGGATATCGGAATGAGATTAAAAGTGAAAATACTTTTTTATATTTTTTTTCTTAATTTCTACTCTTTTCTATTTTCATATAAAATACTGTAGCATAACATTTAGGTGATTCCTTTCATTTAACCTAGTTTATCGCTAATTTCATCTAGATATAATGAAATGAGTGCGGTTGTTTGGCCACACACATCGCTTCCAAGCAACATATGCAAGGCTTTCGTTATTTAGGTGGGTAGCTATTTAATTTTATTGTGAAGTCATGATTAGTTTGACAGTTTTGCAAAGATTTAGAACCCTTATAAAAAACATGTAGAAAAGCAATTAAGAGTATAAAACGAAATTCAAAGTCTAAAACATTTTAAGATAGTAGTCATAAAAAGGGAGCTAAGCTCAACCTAATTGCAAAGTTTGGCACTCAGCTCAAAAGTAATAAAATAGCTTAAAGTTTACAATATAAGAAAAATAAAGATTCCTAAAGTTTTCTCAAAGTCCACATGACCCCCTACTTGTCTAAGTCAATCTCCAAACTTCTCGAACCCAAAACCCATGGAGTCATGATGAAAGTCCACGAAGTGATTATTCTCAATACTTAAAATAGTGAAAAATGAGTAACAAAGCCCTATAAACAGTAACCAAATACTTATACACATGTAATGCACAGCTAGGTTAATGCAATAAGCATAAATTAAGATTAATTAAGTTATAGGTCAGCAAACAAGTATTCCCAGCATCTTAGAAATACCAACACGCACAAGAGTACTCATGACTCCTACAAAACAAAAAAGGTAGAGTTGCCTTAGCAGATTACGCACCGAATAGGAGGGTTCAATAAGTCCTTAGGATTTATTGAAAAGAAAAGAAGGAAGTAGTTTCGACGGATCAATTCCACACAAACAACCATTAATAAGCATAATCCATTGGAATGTTTTATGCAAGAGCCCATACCCCCGTATAACTCTATCGCAACTTCACACTAACTCTTAATTGACCATCTAGTTTTGAAATATCCCTTATCAACTACCCACATGTCCTTACCATGCATTCTATGGGATTCAAGGCGCTTACAACTAACACATCATCCCGAAGTTGCAATCAAGCTTGCAACCTAGTCTGGGGGTGCCACTCCTAGAGTAAACGGCTAAGCAGCAACCAATAATCAATTTAACCGAGTTTAAATTCTTAGTTCGGTTATTTATACTATTCTAGCAAGCAATACACAAGTACTATGTACCTATCAATTGGTTTGAGCTTGCCATCCCTTTCTAAGCTCAATATCCAAAACTGTTCATAATTGAAATCGAGAATTACTTCAAGACTACTACATTTATTTCATTCGTGTTTTTTTTTACATCTAGATTATCTTGATTTAACCGCCTCTACTCAAAAATAATGTTTAAAAGGTCATTTAATCAAGTTATCTAGTTAATTATGTAGGTTAGAATTGGTTTTGAGGTTTAGGTTAATCAACCCTTAGTGGGCTACACTTTATGGGTCTCGATTCTTAACATTTCAAGAATAGGTTCCCATAATTTACTAATCTCATTTAATTCTTAGTGTTCCATTCTAATTATTAATTATGAATTACTTCCATTCATGCAAGGCATTTGGATTAAATGTGTTTGGATGGTATATACTATGAATAGGGTATTAGTACTTCCTAAATATGTATTTTGAAGGTCTTAGAAGGTTACTTAAGGTTAAAGGAAGCACCAAGTCAAGTTTCATGCAATTTGGGTGAGAAAAGGCAAGGTTATGAAAGGGCTAGAAAAGAGCATGATGGATACATGGGCACATGTATTCCCTCATTTTCTTTTAAGATTTATTGAGTTTTGAGACCAGAGAGAAGCACGGGAGGAACATGATGCCATGTTCCTATTGGGCTTTTCTAGGTTTTGTGGGTCAAAGAGAAACACAGCATATACACGATCTCGTGTACTAGTCATGCTTTTCTAGGTTTTGGCATTTTGTGTTCAAACTTAATATTTTGTCAAAAACATGTTTTGAGACAAATTTTAGTGATCTTGAAGGTATTAGATGATCGTGTTTATGCCCATTCTCTCTATATTCATCCCTCATTTGTCAAAACATTATCAATTAAAGTTGAAAGTCTAAAACACCTAGTTTTGATAGCAACATCATTATCTTCATGGTTTTTCTAAAATTTTACAATATTCTCATACTATATTTCATAACATTAACTTGCTATCCTAAAACACACCCAAAACACTATTTATTACTACTATAGCAGACTCTAGACTTCTCCCAGGGTCGGGTTCGAACTGGAACCCGACTCAGATCGCCACTAGCTGTCATGCCCCAAAGGCTATCCTAAACGTAACAGTCCGCCGCATACTAAACGGGACTTAAGAATTGACGTGCTTTTTCCTAACCAGATCAAGTTTTAATATATTATTTCCTATGATCTTTTCCTATGATCTAGTTTACACTAGGCAAGTGGACCTATCAATTGTAGTATAGGAATGGATTATAAGGTCGTAATCCTTGGGGCCGTCGGCAAGTACTACTACTCATCTCTTAATTATTATCTAGCAGAATAAATTTAGATAAAGATTTAATATTAATTTACTTAAATAGTTTTCAACTAAAACTATACTATAACATGCATTAAAAAAATAAATTTAAATTAACTAATAACAATACGGACTCGCTTCACTAATTAGATAATATGTACTACAAACTCCATAGTTGTTGAATCATTCCTAACTGCAAGATTCCAATTTACTAGTTCAATAACTCTCTTGAGTCTATTGAACCCTAATCCTAGTCTTGTCTACCGAAATCTCTTCCTAGTTAACAACCGACTAAAATTGCTTTAGAAATATGATCCCAATGGTAATTATTTAATTATATGCAGAAAATTCCATAACCCTATCTCCAGGTGTCATGGGAAATCTTTCTCTATAATGTAGATCTACTCCACGGGTGGATTTCTCAATCGCATCGGTAAAAATCTGATCTAATCCTAAATTGTGCACTACTTAGAATTAGAATAAATTAATACACTAAAGAGATTAAGAAATCATACAACATTTAAATATATAATTCATTGAAATACATGTACCCTATGGCTACATGAATCCTAATAATTACTCATACATAATATAATAAGAAAACAGAACAATAGATATAAAATAGAAAGAAAACATAATAATACTCCCTTATTCACGATACAATTATTTGAACACTTCAATAACCAATACAAGTATATATGTATATATGTATGTATATAGATCTCTGTAAATCTATTAATAATGTCTGTCTATCTCTATCTATATTTTGTATCCCCTAATGGATGTCTTCTCCTTTTCTTTTATAATCTTAGATTTTCATGAAGCAGTACAACACTTGGATGAATAGTTGTACCTTTTAGCCAACCAATACAATAATTAGATGAATAGTTATACCTTTTGGCGAACCAATACAACATTTGGATGAATAGTTGTACCTTTTAGCGAACCAATACAACATTTTGATGAATAGTTGTATCTTTTATCCAACAATGTGTCACTTAAATGAAAGAAAATCAAAGACGTCGTTTGGCATAAAACTCAATCACGGGCGACCAAAACGGCATGATTCGTGCTGTTCTTCATTTTCCTTCAAATCACAAACACCAAGAGGGTGTTGTTCTTGCTATTCTTTGTTTTTTTCCAAATCACCGGCCTTTGCACAGGCGATTCTTGGTGTGGGCAAATTTTCTCCTTCATATCTTCATATCACGGGTGACCAAAGGGGGGTAATTGCCTCTGATATGCATTTTTCTTCTTCACGAGCAACCAAGAGGCAATGATCCTTACTGTGGATGATGTTTTGAGTCCATTTTGCTCCAAAGTGTGTTGTTATGATTAAAAGTTACCTAAACCGAAAATATTATTGATTTAGGTATCAATTCTTAAATAAAAATATAACTTAAGACCCGAATTTTACTTAAACAATAATTAATATCATGGATAATTCATATCTATCAAGAATCACTACCACAGTCATTCAAATATCTTATATTAGATGCAAGGCGTTCCCTCACGACAATAGAATACATATGTAGTTGGAGATAGATAGTTCGACTTGATAGAATAAGCATAAAAACATAAACCACATATATCTTCAGGACCAATTACAAAATACTAAGGGGCATTCCCCTACTAATCAAAAGTCTAGATATTAGCTTTTAATAACTTTTCAAGTGTTTAAGGTTTATTATGAAAGACTATACAAAGCTAATTGTAAACTTCTAAGGCAAACTCCTAACTTTGCATTACCTAATTTGGCCAAGTCCAAGGATGCAACCATATGTACGGAAACTACATTAAAAGGAAGCTGTGGGGGTATAAGCTATGCTAGCTTAGTGAGTTTCACTTCCAAAATTAAATACTTCATCAAACAATAGGGCAAGCTTGTTGATAGGGAGTTTTTCGAGATCAGACGACTAACTATGAGGAAGTATGAAGTTGTATTGAGTTATACAGTGTATTAGGACCCTGTATAAAGAGTTAAAATGGACCATGCTTGTTGGTGGCAGCACTTAAGGAGATCACCTAGATGAGAATACTTTCCTTATTTTCTTTTCAGTAAGTTTTTGGGAGTTATCGAAACCACCACCCCCCCCCCCCCCTTCCTCCCTCTTTGGTGCGTGATCCATTGAAGGAATCCCATCCCTTTTGTTTTGCGAGAGTCATGAGTACTCTTGTACATGTTCGTACTTCCGAGATGTTGAAAATACTTAGTTGTTGACTTCAACTAAATTAACTTAAATTGTGCTTGTTGCATTAGCCTAAGCATATATAACATGCAAGTATGTGCTTGATTACTGTTGTACTGGGCTTTGCTGCTCATTTTATATTATTTTAGGTGCTGATGAGGATTCATATGTGGACCTCCACTATGCCTTTATGGGATATGGGAACGACGAATATGGAGGGTGATTCCAACGTGTTGGAATTTAAAAAGGAACTCGAAAGGCTAGTTAAATGTTTATTGTTTCACATTTAGGAATGACTATAAACCCTTAATTTCATTATTATCTTAGGCCATGTGCCAAACTTGTTTCGGGTTGAGCCTAGCTCCCTAGTTATGTTTGTTATCTTAAAATGTTTTTGAACCTTAAAATTTTCGTTCCACTCTTTCTTAAAGGACTTGTATGTGTAATGATCTAATGGTTTCTAAATCATTTATGAATTATCTTTTGACTCAATATGATTTTACTAAAGAGCATAAACATGATTTCATGGCTAAAATGTGAATAGAAACTCACCTAAATATCGGAAGCCTTGCACATGTCGCTTAGAGATGATGTGTGTGGCAAAACTACCTTACCTTTAAGCACCCTAAGGGTTGATCATTTCACTATGGTTGTAGGGAGATATGTTGTATTCAGGTAAGGAGACATCTCTTATAGGATCAAACCCTTAGGATGTATTGGCATTGCATAGCATTCTTATGAAATTCTTGAACATTCTTAGGGTATCCACCGGAATCTCAGGTGCTCAATATTCTAATATGAATTTACAAGAGAAGAAACAAAGACATTAGAAGATTCCAAAATATTTGGAAGATTATGAGAGAATATAATAAGCATTCATGGACATTAGCATACCATCTCAAGACTTAAGCATACTGAAGTGTCTCTTCTCCATTCCATCCCGTAGCCAACTGGAGCTTGAATTCTAGTAAGACACATTCATCCATTAACCTCGCATTCAATTACACAAAACCTAAATTAGTCAAATACAATAGCTAATGAATCATATTTCAAGCTAATCTCATACATGAGTTACGTCAGTAAGCAAGAAACCAAGTTCAACATTTCAACCTGTCTCTGACACAACCTTAATTTTTGTATTGAAATACAAGGAAGAAAGAAGAAGAGAGAAAGTACCTAATGTTGATGGCTAGATTTCTTTTGCCAAGAAAAATACACCAGGGTTACATTTCTTTACCCAATACTCGTATGTTGTACTGTTTTCTTGTATTTGAAGAATTATTGTGGACTGGACTAATTACTTAAGTTGGAATTTTAATTTTGTGGGCTGGATTTGATTTCATATTAAAGATAATTTGTTTTGAGCTGTGACTGTATCAATTTGGCGCTTTCATTGAGTGGTTTTCATAGCAGATAATACAAGAGCTCAAGTTAAATTGCAAGAACTGATTGACAAAAACAACAGTAGTATTGATAAAATGAGGAATGAGAGGCAAGATTTAAAGAAATCTGTGAATGAAAATGTCAATGTTATGTTACAACAATTGAATGCATTGTCTCAGTCTATCAATTCTAATCATAATGGGAATCATACAGTAGTATCATCATCTTCTACTAATTAGGAGTTGCGTAATGAGTGGGGACACAAGAAGCATATTAAGACAAAGTTGCCAAAGTTTAGTGAAGGTGATCCAGCACAATATCTTTTTAAAGTAATATAGTTCTTTGATTTTCATCACATAGCACAAGAGGACAGATTATATGATTGGTATCAATGGATGCATTAGAACCATATGATTTGCAACTAGGAACAGTTTACTCATGCAATAAAATAACGTTTTAGGCCTTCTCAATATGAGGATTTACAAAGCAAACTTTCTCAGCTAATGCAGACAGGATCAGTAGAAGAGTATCAACATCAGTTTGAGAATCTATCCAACAAGATTAATGGGTTGCCTAAGAATTTTTGACAAAGCTATTTTCTCTCAGGTTTAAAACCTTTAATACAACAAGAAGTATTGGCTTTTCAACCACCAAGCTTATTACATGCTATTAGTTTGGCTAAACTACATGAGAGTTAGTTGAATGCTATTCAGTCACATTTTGCCTCAAAGAATACACATACATATTCTAACATTAGATCATTCAAATAAAGCAATTTAGAAAGGAATTTTACCTACGCCTAGTATACAAAGAATGGCTTAGTAGCATAGCAAAGTATTACCAGTAAACCAATTATCAGCAAGTGAGTTAATAACAAGATGGCAAAAACGGTTTTGTTATACTTGTGACAAAAATATCACAACCATGTTTGTAAAGCCAAGTTCTTATTACTTATTCAACCTGAAGAAGATGATTTGTGGATCCAACTAGTATAGCTGAATAGGCTAAGAGCAGTGAAATCAGGGATGAGGAGGAAGATGTGGAAATTAGCTTTCATGCTATAGTAGGTATTCCCACTCCTAAAACTTTTTGTTCAAAAGTTTTTTTTAAATCGCATTTGTTATCAATTTTAGTAGATTCTAGTAGCAACCACAATTTTTTGGAAGAATCTAAAGCTAGGAAACTTCAGTTTCGAATTCTTGCTATGCCTAAATTTAAGGTAATGGTTGGAAATGATGAATTTTTAGGGTGTATAGGCATGTATAAACAAGTAAAAATATTGATTCAAAATCATTACTTTTTGTGGATTGCTATGTTTCATCATTGCAAGGAGCTTATCTAATTTTGAGAACCAATAACTATGAATTACTCTGATTTGACTATGTCATTTCAGTCTAATGGTCATATGTGTAATCTTCAAGGGGACACTCATCTGGTTTGTGGTTCTTTAGAGCCAAAACAGTCACAAAATTATTAGTTTTTTCCAACCAATATCTTTGTTTGTTCAGTTTAGTAGCTCATAATTGCTTTTTTTCCCCCTTGAAATCCACTAATAAAACCAAGATAAATGAGGTATTGGGAAAATTCTAGTATATCTTTGCAACTCTTACATCATTGCCACCTTTGCGTGATGTTCAACATCATGTAGACCTTAAAGATGAAACATAACTAGTGAATGTTCAACCTTATCACTACCCACATTTCCAAAAGGCTTAAATCAAAAAATTGGTAGAAGAAATGTTAGAAACTGGTGTTATATAGACAATTACAAGTTCATTTTCTTCACCAGTACTTTTGGTAAAGAAAGATGGAACTTGGAGATTTTGTGTAGATTATAGAGCACTGAACCAAGCTATTGTGCTTGATAAACTTCCCATTCCAACGACAAACGAATTATCGGATGAGTTATGGGGAGCTAAAGTATTTTCAAAGTTAGATTTACGAGTTGGGTATCATCAAATTTGGATGTTTCCATCTGATATACACAAGACATCATTTCATACACACAAAGGTCATTATGAGTTTCTAGTAATGCCCTTTAGGTTATCCAATGTACCCTCAACATTTCAGGCCATCATGAATGACATTTTTCGTAAATATTTATGCAAATTTGTCATTGTTTTCTTCAATGATATTCTGGTTTATAGTAAATCTCTTGAGGAACACTTAGAGCATCTTACATTGGTATTACAATGTTTGAAAGACAATGCATTTTATGTCAAGCACAGTAAGTGTTCATTTGCTTAGTTATGTATTGAGTATTTAGAACATTTGGTTGTGGTGGGGTGAAACCGGATGAAGCTAAGATTGATGCTATTAAGAATTGGCCAGTCTATTTCAATTCCAAACAACTTAGAGGTTTTTTGGGACTTGCTGGCTATTATAGGTGTTTCATTAAGGGTTATGCTTCAATTGCAACACCCATTATGAATTTACTTAGAAAGGAAGCTTTTGTTTGGAATGAAGCAACTGAAAAAGCATTTGATAGTTTGAAAACAACTTTAATGTCAATACTTGTATTAGCATTGCCTAATTTTAGTTAGATTTTATTGTGGAAACTGATGCCTTGGGTGTTAGAATTGGTATTGTCTTACATTAAAGGTCACAACCTATAGCCTTCTTTAGTTGGAATTGGTATAGATTGCTATTGTGTAAGCAGTACATAAATGGAGGCATTACTTACTTGAGCATCATTTTATTATTCGAATAGATCAGAAGAGCTTAAAAGAAATATTTTCATAGATCATTCAAACCCCGGAGTAATGACAATATTCAATTAAAATGTTAGGGTACGATTATAAAAAAACAATACAAGCTAGGGAAAGATAAACAAGTTGCTAATGCATTATCTAGAATACACTAGTTAGATTTAACTTGCCTAGCTATTACTATTCTGTCCTTTCATTTTGTCACTGAATTGAAATATTTATTTAAGAATGATCTTATTTGCAACTCGATTTGGTCAAATTGCATCAATGCCAAACAATTGAAATACCCATTATAAGCTAAAGATGGTTTATTGTATTAGGGGAGTCAATTGTTTATACCTGCTAAATGTAGTATCATGCCTATATTAATTTCTCATTTTCATAACTCTCCTATTGGAGGACATGCAGGTATTTTCAAAAATTTTAAGCACTTGAGTTCATCTTACTTTTGGGAAGGAATGAGATCATATATCATAAATTTTGTGAAGAAGTGGTATGTGTGTCAATAGGTTAAGTACTTGACTACATCACCATCAGGCCTTCTTCAACCTTTAGATTTACCTCAAAAGGTATTTGAAGGGTAGAAATGGATTTCGTTACTGGATTACCTATTTCGAAAGGATATTAGGTAATTTTTGTGGTTGTCAAATGTTTGACAAAATATTGTCATTTTGGTTGTCTATCAGCCAGCCAGTTATACAACAATAAGAGTTGTAGATTTATTTGTTAATATTGTAGTGAAGCTATATAGTATACTAGCTAGAGTGGTTTCAGATAGAGATAATGTTTTTGTTAGTACTTTTGTGGCAAGAATTATTTAAACTAAGTGGTACAAAACTAAAGATGAGCACAGCATGCCATCCACAAATGGATGGACAATCAAAGGTGGTTAATAGATGTTTGGAACAATATCTGAGAGCATATGTTATGGCTTGCCCGAATCAATGGCCTAACTTTTTACCATGGGCAAAGTATTGTTTTAACACCAATTACCATACTAGTGCTCAAATGACTCCATTTGAAGCCCTGTATGGAAGAGAACCACCAAAGCTAGTGGACTATATGGTAGGGACGAGTAACGTTGAAGCGGTTGATGTTGAGCTAAAATCAAGAGAATATATTTTGAAACAGTTAAAGTCCAATTTAGCTTAAGCACAGTTAAGTATGAAGAATTTAGTTTATCGGCATCAAACTAAGAAGCATTTTACAATAGGTGATTGGGTTTATGTTAAATTGCAAACATATAGACAACAATTAGTGACTAATAGAACGTCTTTCAAGTTGTCTAGGAGATTTTATGGTCTCTATAGAATCTTGGCTAAATATGGAACAATAACTTACAAATTGGAGTTGCCTATAGGATGTAAGATACATCTTATTTTTCATGTTCCATTACTCAAAGCAACTCATGGTACCAATTTGGAACGGGTTCCATTACCCTTTAATTGTATTAACAATCATTCGGTTCTAAAACCCTTAGGGGTTTTAGCTACAAGAGTGGTTAGACATCAAAGGTGTGATATTACACATCTCTTAGTTTAGTAGGAGTCCTTATTACTTGAAGATGCAACTTGGGTCTATTTATCATCGTTCCAAGAAGATTTTCCAGATTTCCACGTGAGGACAAGGTTATTTCTCAAATGGCAAGGCAAAATGATATGAATTTATGAGAGAAAAGACAAAGACACTAGAAGATTCCAAAATATTTGGAAGATTATGAGAGAATATAGTAAGCATTCATGGACTATGGCATACCATCTCAAGACTTAAGCATATTGAAGTGCAGTCTAACAGAAATAACAAATATACAACACTATAAATAAGATAAAAGATACAAAGTAAGGATGCATGTTGTTGTTACCTAAGAAAGTCTCCCTTCTTCTCCTATTATTTCTCGAAGTCAACTGGAGCTCAAATTCAAGTAAGACACATTCATCCATTAACCTCGTATTCAATTACATAAAACCCCAGATTAGTCAAATTTATAGTAGCCAGTGAATCATATTTCATTGAGTAGCTAGTCTCATGCATGGGTTACGTCAATAAGTA
This sequence comes from Combretum micranthum, assembly GCA_024138025.1. Classification (NCBI taxonomy): domain Eukaryota; kingdom Viridiplantae; phylum Streptophyta; class Magnoliopsida; order Myrtales; family Combretaceae; genus Combretum; species Combretum micranthum. Next base: position 1,923,650 of record JAMXBD010000091.1, read on the forward strand.
AGAAGCCAAGTTCGACATTTCAATCTGTATCTGGCTCAACCTTAATTTCTGTATTGTGAAGCACAAGGAAGAAAGAAGGAGACAGAAAATACCTGACATTGGTGGCCAGATTTCTTTTGCCGGGCAAAGTACATTAGGGTTACATTTCTTTACCTAGTTTCGTATTTTGTCATACTATTTCCCGCATCTGAAGAATTGCTGTGGACTGGACTGCTTACTTGAGTTGGACTTTTAATTCTAAGGGCTGGATTTGATTTTCATATACGTTCCGAGCTGTGACTGTATCATATCCATAGGACATGACAAGTGAATGCTTCATAATATAGCAAATTTGTTGCTTGTTCATATGGCATGATATAACACAATAAGCTCAAATATGTGAGTAGCAGCTAAAATCTGCTTTCATACCCCATTTTAAAATAATAGCTACTACATATATAACCTTTTCCCCTCAAATAAATTTTTTTTTTTAAATTTTCGTTGAAAACTCACTCTATAAAATTTAGGAGTTTTAGGAAAGAATTTACAATTTAATCTATATGTAAATGAAAAATAATAAATGAAACATAACTTATCCAAGCATGACAAGAGAGCATAAAATGGTTGGCACTGGAAGTTCTATTCCAGAAAGGATACTCCTTCCTCGTACTTGGATTTAGTCGATGGAGATTCGAACAAGTCACTCACACACATACGTTGTTATGGGAAAGTAATAGCGAACAATGGATGTTACGTTTAGTGGTACGAAGTAAACATGTGCTTCCTTAGAGTCATGGACTTTGAATGTACTTGTCCCATGTTCCATTTCATCAATGAACCGACCCTCAATGCCATGGATGTCTCTCATAGGACCAGTATGGAACATGGGTCTCTCTCCTTCCATTTAAGTCCATATCTTGAACATTTTCACCATCTCAAAATGGCTCCTATATTTTGTTAATCATTTTTGTAAGGTTGTTAAGCTCGAAAATTCTATTATGTCAAAACATATAAAATTTATGAAATAGTGAACTTATAAAATTATACTTTAAAACAATTAATATATTCGTTTCACATGTATATATTATCATAGTAATACTACTATTATTCCTGCAAATCCACTCTGTCCTTATATTTTTCACTTTAAAAATCACTTATCACCTAGGAAAAGTCAAATAAAAGCAGGTATGGTTTAATAATATACATTAAGTAGCTAGCTTGGAAACTTAACTGGTGAAAAGCATAAGAATTCTTGCATGTGCAACCTCTTGAAAGGAACTTCTCCTCGACTTATAATTGCAAGTATAAATAGCTTTTCAAATCAAGAAAAATATCCAATAATAGGTAATACATTCCATGTGTATGTATATGTGGTATGTTATTGCTAATCATACGTTAACACATGGACAAGGTTGTGAATAGTTTTAAAAATAACCACTATCCATATGGCCACGTTTTAGAATATTTTTTGTAATTACATGTCATGTATAAAGTCCCTCCTCTTGCTCTTGATAAATCCTCTTCTTTTCCTTCAATTTTTGCTTCTTAATTTCTCTGCACATGCATGCATATATAATCCTGAATAGATTGATGCATTCTAGGATAACAAAATTAAAAGCATTGATTACATTATTACCTCCGGCTAAATGAAAACGATGCAAAAAGCGGTTTTATTTAATCTGTAGGCACGTATAGCTTAATGTACAAATAAACGAAACTATTTATTTATCCAAAACATCATATATATAATTTTATACATATGATTTAATGTCTCCTGTACAGCTTAATGAACTAGTTTCACGAGTGGAAGTGACATGCCTAGGACGGCTGGACACTTTCATGACTCCATGACCAGAAGTAAATGATGAGTAATTAGCTGAGATTGATCCAATTCGGTTGTAGTGTAGTGACAAGAGGAATAGAAACATAAGAAAAAAATTTGACACTACTAGAACAAGGGGTGTGAAATAGCCAAAGTTTGGCATTGTTTCTCTAGATTAGGGTTTGTGGATCATCAAAGAGTGTCAGGAAAATCACTTGGCTATATGGAAACCGTCAAACCATGAGTACCATGATTGCGATTGGACATGTATATGCAATTTTATTGTTACCAATATATTTATGTTGAACCTGTTAAAATTATTTTTTTATTGTGCGCGCATATCATCCTACACAAGGAAAAATTATACCCTTTTATCTCGTGAGAAATTAAGAGTGAAAGGAAATAAAATCCTAAATATAGAACATAAGAATGGAGCTACAGCATCTTTTTCGGACCATGCACGAGATTGACATAAATCATAATAAAGAATGAATTTATGACGCCATATGGGTTCCCGTTGCAACTTCATTGGCTCATTAATAGATTGGGCTGGTAAACTCCTTCGTTACACACTAGTGCCATTAATTTAACTGTTAAAATAAATATAATAAATGAAATATTAACTATTTTAATGATTCGATCAAGGATAGATACGGTATGAACCATTGGATAATAACGGGATCAGTCCCATCAAAATTAATAGTTGGACCATAGAATTTTCCTAAGAACAAGTTTTTGTGTGTAATTTGATATTTAAGTCTGTAAAAATAATTTAAACATGAATCCACAACCAACTAAAAAAATAAAATAATCTTCAAACTCTCTTTAAAAATCTTATATAAAAAAGAGAGGTTCGAAAAAAATTCTATGGTCTCGTTATTAATTTTGACAAAACCGGTCCTGTTACTATCCAACGGCACACATCATACCCAACCGTGATCAAATCACTAAAATAGTTAATATTTCAATTACTATATTTATTTTAATTGTTAGATGGTTGATTGGACATGGTTGATTGGACAGTACCGTCGATGGGAATGTAAAAGCTCTCGAGATTAGAAAGTTTTCTATGATAATAATACCATTACGGTGCTCTTATTTCTTATAAATGCCTATTATGACATTTAATTGACTCTAATAGGGACTCCTAAGGAATTGAGTTTTTTATTATAAAAAATCACTTAATAGCAAAAAAATCTTTTTTCTAAAATACTTTCATTTAAATAAAACATATACAAACAAAAATCCTATTAATAGTTATTCTATTACATTTTAATTTCGGAATTTAGAATAGAATCATAGTTGTGGGTTTTATTCTTTTTATCATGTTAGATACTCACTTTTGTTTGTAGTTTATGCTTTTTATATTCAATATTATTTTAATTAAGATTTCAGCGTTAGCTTGGAACACTATTTATCGTGTTTTTGCTATTTCTCATTTTATTTTTCATTTTTTGTGGTCTTAACGATGTGAATTTAGTTTCCAGTCCATCTATTGTTTATGTTTATTCTAGTTGAATATGACTCAGAATTTGAAAATTTTTAAATCATTACATTATCGAGATTACATTGATATTTCGATTTGCATTGAATTTTTGGAACTTCAGTTATGTGGGCATTTCTTAATGATGGGATTTACGAGCGGTGACAATGTCTCCAGCACTACATCCCATTAACGTTCTTTACATTAACCATTGCAATTACTTCATACTAGCCTTTTTTGAAAAGAAAAATAAATAAATAAATAAAAGCCCCTATAGAAAATAATTATTTGGCACCTTAATATATATTCACAGGAGACCCATTTACATTTTCCTTTCTATGCAGGTCAATTAATAAATCTTCTACAAATGCCGGGAGACGGGGCCCTTCTGGCTCTCCTAGATCTATTCTAGAAAGGGTGTTAAGATGCTAAAAGAAATCGCGTACAAAATATATAATTAATATTGGCAAAGATAATTTTTTTTCTTCAATCTTTAAATCTATAACATTCCAAGATGGTTGTAAGTGGGATCAATTAATATCTGTTAATGTTATGTATAGATGGTTGATTATATCATTAAAATTTTAATGTATACAATATGTGATTTTCAAGTAGTATCTATTTTATGGATTTTTGTTGGATTATTAGATTTTTATCTATATCGTATCTATGTCGAAGCTTATAAATACCTGTATCATATATGTATTCAGTTTTGTTTAGTTAGTTTATGAGTAAAATTATTAATTTTTTATTGATATCTGTTTCTTAATAAATATCTATTTAGAAATGATACGAGAATACGATGAAAGAAATGTATTGATTTTTACTTACACATGTTGAAATATATTGCCTGTATTAATTTTTTCTGCCCCTTCATCTGTCTTAATTTCTATGTCAAGGAATAGCAATGAGCCACGAGATGTGATTATTCTGGTAGATCCCTTGTATTTCGGGCCAATGATGTCCCAACGCATTATCACCTTAGTTAGTGCTATATTAAGACCTTTTATTTCCCAAAAACAAATAAAAATACTACTCCTGTCGAAGTGACGAGAACAGCCGACATGACAATACCCCAAAAGGAAAAACCGATGGAAACGCAAGTGGAATAGATGTTGGACAGCATGATCAACGACTGAGAATTTATTTGGTTCTAACGTCAAAGTTATGCTTTTAGAAATTCTCGATCTCAGCACTAAATGCCTGAACAAATACCTATTCGATTTGCTTCGGTCATGAATTTCATCAACCCAATATGTTTGGATTTTCGGATTTTTAATTATATCGGATCAATATTAGTTCAATATCGGTTCGATTTGATCAGTTTATCAGTAAAACTGTTGTTTTTTCATCAGTATTGTTACAACCTAGAAAGATTGAGGTGCTTATATCAAATGATGGCAAAGGATAAAAGAGAAGATTGAGAAATATTACAGCAAGAGAAAGAAGATTTCAATAAAAAGAAAAAAAGCAAAGCTTATTAGAAGAGAAGATAAGTAATTTGCACAAGAGAAATCACTCATATCAAAACCCCAAATACACCCAATCTCTCACTCTAAAGACACTCATGCCAGAATTAATATTTGTTGTTATATATATTTTTCTGATCACTCTTGTTGTCTAAACTACAAATGAGATGACATATTTATAGAATGTCTCTAACATGATTTGGTAGTGATAAATGGTAACAACCTCACCAACTACCTCTTTTACTATATATTCTAGAATATTTCTAGATAAATCCTAAGTACGATATTATAGAAAACTTACCTACAACAAAAACTAGAAAATTCTACAATAAGTATAAATATATGGCACAAATTTAAGCCACATTATAGGTATCATATCTATATCAGTTCAATATCTGTTTAGTATCTCTTCGGTTTGAAAATAATGCCAAAATGACGCTCAAACAACAATCCAAACAAATAAATCATATTAAACTTTCAAAGGACCACAATACTTCTTTGCAACCTTAGAATATGAGTATATATGCCTAAATCGGTCCTAAAGTATTATTGTGTTTGATTGATAGCTAGGAATAGGATTGATAGTCTATTTTTATTACTATGGAATATTTGATTTGTAAAAAAAAAAAATTATAAAAAATATTTTTTCAATATATGTAATATAGAATAGATAAATAATCTATATTTCTTCCTTCACTAGAAGAATTGCTATTCATTATGAAAAGTATTCTCTCTTTCAAAATACTTTTAATTATAAAATAAATAAATTATTAATTCTTTTCAGACTTATTACATTCCAATATACTAATTGTAACGTATAGATTACAAAAGTTCTTTCAAGTTATGATGAAGTTAAAAAGAGAAATGATATCATATCTTAAAAATCTAAGTCTTTTGGACGTTCACGTAACATAGCTTTTCCACATGCTTCAAACCCTATATAGGTACTCCATCTAGCATCGAAACAGGAAAGTGAACGTATTGCCCGGAGTACCATATAGAGTGTCCCCAAGACTTTCTCTACATATACATATAAAACCAAAGTGTCTCATTGAGATAACTAAAACTGAAGGTTAGTCTAAGTTTACACTCTAGCTAGAAATCAAACACAATGAACAATGTGATGAAATAAACCGTTTCGTATGTTATTTTATTCTCCCCATATTCGGCTTCCAATTCATCGCCATACATGCTAATGTACTCAAAATGAATTATTTGGTCATGGCAGCAGATGCTATATCAAAATTAATAGCTTTTTTAGCCATGGCTTTTTGGACCAAGTGTATTTCCAAAGAGACAAATTATAGTTGGTCCATTACCTTGTTTTCCCTATGCACTTTCTCAAATATTCTTATACTAGGATTGCCAGTACTACAATCAAGGTATGGACAATTCGGTGTAGATCTTATTATTCAATGGACTGTCGCTCAAGCCACAATATGGGCTCCAATTCTATTGCTAATCTTGGAATTTTGGAAATTTGGAATTAATCATGGCCTACTCAAGATACTCCTTCGTCACAACATGAAGAGCTGGATATTGAGGGGGTAAATAATGACATAGCAACCATGGCAAACGAAGAAATTATCATGCCAAGTTTGTGGACGATAACCAAGACTGTTGGAGCAAAGCTAGCTTCCAATCCAAACGTGTTTTCTTGTATAATTGGTAAATTATGGGCAGTAATAGCACAAAGGTTTTGAAGCAAAACTCAACCTTGCACTAACTATTAATTTTTAAGCTAAAATGATATATTGCAACCTAGTTAAATTTTTTATTTAATTTTACGACTTTTTGGTAGGTTCAATTTTAAGATGCCAAATATTATAGACGGATCAATTCAAATATTGGCTAAAGCTGGAACTGGGACTGTCATGTTTAATATCGGTAAGACTATTGGTTATACGAGCTTTTATATTCAGCGCCTATACTTATGTTCAAGTTTTTAAATCCATTACTTTATAAACTCTATTTTGTTCCATATGCTTACCGATCATATCAAATTATAAATTTATAAACCTAAATTAAATCCTACAATTGAGCATAAGCAAGTATACTTATTTAGAGTAGTATAGGATTAAAATGGGTGTCATCCACAGGGATCTAAAAAACAAGTACTAGTATTACCATTTTCCTACTAGGTTGATAACAAAAATGGCATCCAAACTTTCGCAAAAAAAAACAATTAGGTACCTAAAGTTTGGTTTTGAATAATTTGAAACATAAACAAAGTTTTCATTGATTTTTATTATACTTGAAGCAAGTGAAATAAGATATGAGAAAAATCCACGAAAAGTTTGTTTAGGTATCAAAATTGTCAAAACCAAACTTTAGGTATGAAAAAAGTCAATGAAAACTTTATTGAGGTACCTAATTATTCAAAACCTACTTTATATACTTAATTATTCTTTTTGCGAAAGTTAAGATAATATTTTCATCATTATCTCTTTCTACTATTAAGCCTAATTCTTGAAGTGACATCTATTATTTAACAACTAATTAACTAGTCTAGCAAACCTTAAGATCAATTATGTATGCTTTCAAATGATGAATTTAATTACAAAACATACCCCTTATCTTGATATGCCCTAAACCTCAATTTTCCTATGATAATGGATTGATTAATGAATTATTTATGCTTTACACTGCAGCATCTCTCAAGTAAATCAATTACTGCTTCAAGTTAATTAATTCATAATCCTATATGAGATAGCATACACCTCTCCCTCACTAGCACCATATAAAATAGCATAAAAGTTCATGATCCCCTTTCTAAAGATTTAATCTTTGAGTAGAAAATCAAAACTTCCTACTTCTAAGTGAAACATATAATTTCTCTATTCATAAATATCTATCCTATTAGACGAAACCCCTTTTTGATCTAACATACATGTAATTAATTTTGCGCATAATTCAATCATAAGATAATTAGAAAGTCCCAATGTTTGGAGGTAAATTTATTAAAGATCCCAACATTGGAAGTAATGGGTCAATTTAGGTCATGTATGAGACGTGTTAATAGGAGAGAATATTTAATTAAAAATCATAAGACTCTTTTTCTATTGACATGTGTCCTTGAGGACCCAAATTGAGTCACTTCTTCAACCATTGGGACCTTAAATGAATTTATCCCCAAATGTTAGGACCTTAAATGAACTTATCATCAAACATTGGAACCTTCTAGTATAATTTAACCCAATTAAATCACTTGAATAGATACAAATGCATAAACTTTCATTAATCAAAAGTTAATTAAATCACATGGTTTCGGGGTTCACAAGATGCAATGTATAAAAATCTACTTCTCCATAGAGTTTATAGTAAAAACAAGAAATCTAAAGGAAATAGAAGAAATCACGATGTAACAATAAAACCCTTTAGATGTCTCGTGATCTCTAATGATGTTCAAGTAATTCCTCTCTTGAAGTTTGTACTTTTCTCTCCTAGGGTGCAGAACATGTGCCAAAAGATCATTCAAAATGAAAACAAAGCAGCTATTTGTAGAATAGGAAGGTAAATAGGTTAACATGACCTATCTTATGTGGCCATGCTTGGTGGAGGGTAGAACTCAGCTTCAACCGACATTGAAAATGTGTAGTCTACATTGCCTAGTCTGCACGGCTGTGCAGATGATGGGGTAGAAGTCAAAAGCTCCTTTTCTCTTTTTTGTTTTCCTCTACTTGCTTTATGGATTGCTCTCATCTGTTCTTCCTTTTTGTGTTGAAGGTAGGGCTGAAAATTTAAAGCCTTCTGATTTGTTCCTTGTCCTCAACATGATCATGCACAAAGTAGTGCATGTGTAAATTTTAAATCCTAACATGTTTTACCAATTTTGCCATGATTTTACTTAAATCATCTTCAACTTCTTCAAATATCATCATTTTAGACTTGAAATCAATATTAAAGCATTTAACCATCCTTTACTTGATAAAATTATATAAACTACTTCTATAATATGTATGGATAAGCACTAAAGATGAGGGTCTATCGATATTGATAGAGTGATCGAGTTTATGAACTCTATTTTGCTTCTCGTCTAATGATGTCATAAGACTTACACTAAGAAGAGCTTTATCCATAGTTTGATTGATCAGATGTTTCCTATCAATTATTTATGCAATTGCAGGTATATTCATGGCAATACAGAGGAAGGTAATTGTTTGTGGTACGAGGCCAACCATACTAGCGATGATTCTAAGGTTTGTTTTTGCACCAACAGCAACAGCATTGGGGGCTTTAGCTGTCGGGTTGCATGGAGATGTTTTTCGAATTACCATTATTTAGGTATTTAATATTGTATATGTGGATTCTTTTATTACATATGATCGAACATAATTTCATTTAAAATACCGTTTTTTGAGGTTTCTTATTTAAGTAAAGATAGAAATATGCTACAAAATCATAACCCATATAATACAACATGGTTACCAAGATTATATATGGCACACAAATGTCACGTTGACAGCACACGGGCAGTATAGCTACAACTAAGAAGCATCAAGCCACACACAGATGACATGCCAGTAGTACATGAATGGCGTGCAGACGGCTCGCCGCAGCACATGGATGGCACACACCACACTGCACGAATAAATGGGTAGTACTTAAATAAATGGGCAACATATGGGAAAGACAAGGCACGAGCACACTAGGAACACCGACAAAAACGAATTTACCACACGAATCTACCACACAGAATCGATGAATTATATTAAAATATATTAATATTTAAAAATAAGTTCATTTAAGATGTCAATATTTTAAATGATTAAAAAAAAGAATTAATGTTTCATAACCTAAGTCAAATGAGTTATTAAAGTTTGACAAAATTTATTTAAGATATAAATGTTTATAACAATTTTGAATTAGTATTCCTTAATTTTCCTTGACGATCAATTATAAATACTATATATAACTTACTTTGCGAAACGTTAATTTTTTTAAATAAAGCTTTGATACTTTAAATAAATTAATCCTCAAATGTTAAGTCCTCTTTTTAACCACTCAAAATATTAATACCTTAAATAAATTTACCTTCAAATGTTGATACTTTACGTAATATTCTTAAAAATGAATCAAGCATAGGAAAACCTAAGGTATACAAAGCACATAAGTTTTAGCATGGTGGCAAGATATGGCATGATTATCAACATTATAAATTCCACAAAAATTTATATGATATTTTTCAGAGAAGGTAAAATTGTAAACGCAAATTGTTATAAAAAAAATTTCCTACCGAAAAAAGAAATTGTAAATGCAAATTGTAATAATATTTTTTAAAAAAGAGAAAAATAAATGAACTTATAAGTTTTTCAATAAAACAGGTGAATTTTAATCTATCTATGGATATATGATATTTCTGCAGGCAGGGTTGCCCCAAGCTATTATCACTTTCGTCTTTGCAAAAGAGTATGGTCTGCATGCAAATGTTTTAAGCACTGCATGAGTCTAATTCTCCTTTTACAAATTAAAAAAAGTGTATTATGTTTGGTGTGTTAGTGTTAGGTCTTAATTTTAAAAAATAATAATAATAATTTCGGGTTTATATCAATCAAGCAGAACAATGCAAAAATATGTTATTTTCAACATGGGTTATAGTTGTAGTTACTTTTAAAGATAACATCCTCTTGTCGAAAAAGGGAAAAAGAAAAGTATAATCTCTAGACAAATAAGATAATCGGATCCTGAAAAAAAAAAAGTATTTTTTTCTATATAATAACTCAAATATCCTAGGAGTCAATAAATCAAAAGATTATGTATCAAAAAATAGGCACAAATTGTTGCAATACAAGTTCTTGCTTATTTTAAAAACAATTAAGCCATAGTCTTAGAGAAAAATCATTGCCAATTGCCACTATAACAATTGTATTTGGATCCTTCAAACCTACTTTTTATGGGTTTTCCTTAATTTATAAATTAATAATTGAATTTATTTAAATTTTCTGAATGCATTGTGACATAGGACATCATATTCTTTTTGGTAACCACAGCCATTAATCATATGTAGGAAGTAAATCAAGAGGAATTGACATTGTGTTTGGCTATGTGGAAAAGGGTGAGAATTAAAAGCGACAAATTGAAATGCTGGAAAATTATGTGTTTGAAACTTTAATGACAAGTATAATTGGGATGAATGGGCAAGACATAGTAGCAATGCTTCAACTCCTGAGTCCTTTTTTATTTCTTGCCAAATTTTGGAAAAAAAACGAGTGAAAATGATAGAGAACAAACGATAGTACCCCTAAAAGCGATGTAAGAGAGTAAAATATTTGATATTTTAATCTATCAAACATTATAGTATGAAAAGGAAATATTTTTTTTTTTTTTCATTTTCATACCATATGTATTCATAGCTATCAAAATCGCAAGTCAAATATACGATTCTATGATTTTATCATTTTATATGTTTTTCTATAATTGAAATGGATAAAAAATTGTTAGGGTACAACCTTTAGCTAAAATTATGAAATTAAGTGTACGATTTTATATGTTTATAATTTTATCGATTTTGCACAATTAATTTAATGTGCAATCCGCTGACGATACTCTCAAGTTCCATTGCTTCAATAAAAAGAATAAATACTTTATGAAGAGCTTGATGAAAGAGAATATATTCTGAAAAAGAGATATCAAAAAAGGAACTGATTGCATGTTTATATTTGCTGCATTTGCAGGATCGTATTCGGTACTCTAATATCCCTTCCTGTGTTGGTTGCCCATTATGTGGTGTTAGGGGTTATGAAGATTTGGATTTATTATTGTAACTTTTGTTATCTACAATTTTCAAGTCTTTGTGATGTTTATATTCACGGAAGTACTTGAAAATTCTAAAGAAAACAAAAGGTCTTCGGAGGATGTAAGTTGTGATGACTTTGATGATGATACTCAGATTAATCATATGCCGCAATGTAAAATTAATATAATTACTAATGGTATAGGAGATTAATGGCTAATTCATTTTGTTGAATGACTAAGGTGTAATAGAATTTTTATTACTAAATAATGGAATAGAGTTAGTAATGTGATTTTTCTTTATACATTTTTTATATAAATAGGGTATTTTGAAAATAAGACAATTCGAGCATTGAGTTATCATTTATAGATTTAAATAAAGAATGTTTATTCGATATTTTTTTTGTAATAGGAGATTCTTTATAGATTCACTATTACGGTCAACTAAATGTCATAATATCTATTCATAAGGGATAAAGTTATCATACAATTGAAATTACAAGGAAGGAAACAGATAGTAATTGAGATGGAAAATATTGGTGGAGACACAAAGTCACTTTAAATTAAACCTTATATGGGGTTAATTACAAAAACATGACCCATGTTTTGGTCAATTTAGAAACAGATGACCTATTAATTTTTATGATAAATAGGTGATATGAGTTTCATACAAGAGTGTCATTATGATTAATCACTATTGGAAGGATATATATTAGTCTTATTGGTCCAAAAAACTATTTTAATAAAAAATGCTACTAAATAAATTTAAGTAAAAAATATTAAAAATTATTTTTTAAAAAATGATAAAATAAAAAAAGATGTAAAATTAATTTTTATAACCAATAAAAAATTGACATGTGTCATGCTAAAAGTATTAAATAATATTAATGCTTTTATTTGAAACTTGGGATCACATATTTATCAAAAAAAAAAAAAAAAAAAACACATATCATGTGTTTACAAATTGATTAAAACACATATAATGTGTTTGTAATTAACCCTCTTATGTGTCATTAATTCTTAGAAAGAGAGCATATGCAACCAGTACAGTTTTTTTTTTTAATTTATTTTGTTTATTAATTTCTTTGTAAAGAGACTATAAAAGTTTAAACAATAAATATACAAGATTAATAGTGGTAGGATAAGAGTCCTTCATTCGAAACTTCTTTTTTCCTAATGTCTTTTCCTTTCTTTTAGACAAATAAATAGTGATATCTTTCATCTATTTATTCATAAAGAGCTTGATATAAGGCAAAGAAACATATCCAATGTAAGATAATAACGAAATCTGAATAAAGTAATCTAAGAAGGAGACATTGCCGCTAATCCGATCCGATTCTGAGGGACATATTCTCGTCCTCGTGTTGTACAATAATGTTACGTTTGGTATGTTAAAATTGTTTAAAATAAAATGGATTAAATAAGAGAATCATAATTTTATTCTTATGTTTCAATACATGGACTACATGGAATGAAATGATTGTGTAATAAGATTTATCAAAAATATCATTTACAATTCATATAGATAATAAATATATGTAGAATAATATTGTAATTAAAGTGATTGCCATAAAAAGAGATGGAATTGAATCGTAATTCCAACTTTGAGAAGCGAAACCGAATTCCTTCTAAAAGCTAAATCTTCGATTCAAGAAATCATAATTCTGATTTCTAAAGATACTTCCACACATTAGAAAAAAAAAAAAATAAAACTTGGCATCGCTATTTCATTATGGTCTATTCCGCATATCAAACATGCCATAAGACTTGCAACACTATTTGTATTTCTTGAAATTTCATTAACCGCAACGTTCAAAGCATCGGTCCCTAATCCTATACAATGCGAACCTTCGTGTTTTTTTTTTTTTTTGGTTAAACCATGTTTAATAGAAAAACTTTTTTATCACCAAGATTTATTGGAGCTTATACAATATATATTGTGTACAACCAGTATATCAAGTGTTAATAAAATTTTAATATATATATATATAAGATAGATAGATAGAAATATTATGTACTAAGCACAATTAATAGTTGTTTTAAAAGTTAATATTACAAATAGTAATTAAACTTTGACAAAATATATAATTAGGTGCCTAAACTCTAAAATTGACTAATATAATACCTAAAAGAAATTTTTGTGTATGCCAATAGTATATTCATCAAATTAGCTAACATCATTGTCTTACGTGGTGTTTTTAATTAATATGATAAAGGTATTGTTGGTGTACATAAATTTTTTTTTTTAAGTAGTAAATTGATAGATTTTAAAATCTATATACTAAATTGATTAATTTAAAGTTCTAGTACATCTTTTGCCAAAATCTAAGTACCATTCGTAGTAATTACTCTTATTTTTAAATAACACCAATTTCCATTTTCAATCCAGCTGTACTACCATTCCATCCAATCAGTCATTGGTCCACTCGCAAAACTAGCTCTTTCATGCAAAAATAACAAAAATTTATTAGGGGCAAGATGTCATGTGTAATAGCTCGCCATTGATCGATAAGGGTTGAATAAAGGTTGACACTTGTGCCTATCAAGATAGCATAACTACTACAACTGGTCATATATGTACTTCAATAAATCAAATTTGGATTTAAATTTAAGGATTACTTAAATTCAATAAATCAAATTTAAGGAGCATCATATTATCTAGTCTACCACGTCAAAGATTCACTTTAAGGATTACTTCTAATCAAAGATGCGGTATCATGTATCTTTACTATTTGACCAATGTAATAAGTTGGTATGAGAGCGGAGGGCTCCTGAATATTTTTATGAACACTTGCATTTGTATTCCTACTTATGTATTATTTCCATAATATGATTGAAATCGATCTTTAGGCAAAAGCCTGTATATTTCTAACACACAGAAAATTTGTCCTGTTACAACGAGGCTACTTATGGGATAGATAATGCAAACTCTAGTGTTTGGAGTGTGGGAAGAATGCTATCAGAAATTTAAGCAATCTAACAATTGATCAGATAATATAGTACTTAAGTAGATAATTTGAGTACTATATAAATACGAAAATTTGATCTTATCATATATGTTTATATATGTATATAAGCATCCACTCTCATAGGATTAAACCTAACTTATACTAAATAATGATACATATGATTTCAAATTCAACAGTTAACTTGAAAATTGTAAGAAAATCTCTAATTTCAAGACAATAACAACATGGTGATTGTCGAATCACCTATGTAAAATGTCATGCCATAATTATAAGGAAGAGGGAAGATTGGATAGATATACTTAAGTCCATGGTGAAAGTGAAATTTTAGAAGATTTAGTCTTTCAACCTATAGCAATGCCTGCTCTTGAGTCTTCTCACTTAATGGGGGGAGAGAAAAAGGTAGAATGTGAAAAATGACAATTGCTTATGTTAGAGACCTTAACCTTTAGTAGATGTCTTATTGTTTTATTTCATTACAACCTATCATAATAAATGATATAAAGCATATGGGTATCCATCCATCAAGGTTCATACTCAAAAACTCATAAAGATAAGTTTAAAATTTCTACTCATCAATAACCAATTATCACTTTTATTTAACAAGCTTAATTCCTTAACTCAATACGAAATCAACAATATACAATAAACTAATATGTTGGTCCACCAAAATTATAACAATTTTCCACTTAGGTCACATATATCACCAATTGTACATTACAACATTCTTATGAGCTCAATCTTCATTATTTGTAATGAGTCTCATCATTAAACAATTTGGTTCATTAATTATATCAATATAGGATTAAAATAGCTTTTTCATTCTTTTCTCGTGATAAGACCTATCAATGGTTACTGATATTAATATAATTAATGACACGGATCAAGTATAAATGTGTAGCCTAGAAATTACATGTAATATGGTCATTAACATGCTTAGTTCCAACAAGTCCTACTTTATGGCTCATGATATACTTTTTATTTCGTGCACAACTACAATAGGAACATAAAAATTTATTTTAGAGAACTCAAAAAACAATCATAGATGAGTCAATTATGAAATAGAGTACAATTGAACATTTACTAATAATAAATCTCGCAGTGTCGCATCATCAAAACATACACCATCTATATGAACGACATTCATATGAAATCCTTTAGGTCATAAACTCTTGATAAGCAAATCCGCAATCATGAGATTTGTATAAACATATTCAATTGTCACTTGAGAATTTTAAACTCTCTATTTAACAACAAGAAATTTTATGCCAATGTGTTTCAATTTTGATGAACTCATGTTAAAAATATAGTTCAACAACCATATTACCAGAATTGTTTTTTAACGGTTTTTAACATCACCTATAATTTCAACCCCATTATAAAATTTCACAACCATATTCCATAATTTATTGTCCTATAATAAGTGACAAAACCTATCTCCATTAGAGATGCAATCGAAACGAGTTTGGGATGAGTCATATAAAACCTGACCCTATAACCTATAGGTCACCTAAACCCAATCCGTGACCGTATAGGGTTTTATGTACAATACCCAAACCTACCCCTATAGGGTCATACTCTAGAACCACCACCCCCCTAAGGGGCCCGTTGACCTTATATTTGTCTTTACATTTTTTTGCTTTTTTTTTTTTCCTTTTTCATTCTTTTTATTCACCATTTATCTACTTGTCTTCATGATATATTTTTCATTTTGTTTATTTGTTTCAATTTCTTTTCATCTGATGGTAAAACTATACATTAAAAAAAGAAAAAAAATCAATAAGCTAAATATTTGATTTTCAATATAAGAAAATCAATTTATAACACAACATAGTAGAATTTACTTTACTTGAGGATTGACATAGATACATAAATACGAATATTGCCGGTTATTAATCATAAATAAGCATGACATTCTTAATTAGACAAAAAAATAAATTATACATTATAGAGCTATAAAAATAATAAAAAATTGATACATTCAAGTTTTGATGTTATAAAATTATATTTTATTTTTAGCAATCTTAGAAGGTCGGGTCGACCCTATAAGGTCATAATTACGACCTAAACCCAAACCCAAACCTTGACCTTATAGAATTGCAAAAATTTTACCCAAATCCATCCCATAACCTTATAAGGCTTTTAGCAATCGGGTACCTTATAACGATCTGCCAGTTGCATTCCTAGTCTCCATAGTGGAATAAGCTGTGAGTAATTTGACATAATGTAGAATAATGAAAAATAATAATAATGGAGATAATTGAAAGAAATTTCTTTCATCGTATACTATTCATAAATGAAAACAATAATAAAACATAATTGTCAATACGAATCCAAAATAAAATAGGAAACAAAAATCTAAAGAAATCCAAGATCACAAAATCCTTTAAAAAAAATAGAGTAGCCTGTTTCAGGCATCAAACATCATTTCTCGAGGTCAACACAGACCTAATTGAATTAGTCAAGTAACGCCATTATAGAGTCTTAAAATCAATTCTCATAATGGTATCTTGGAACATGTCACTCCTCTTACGTCAAAAGTTATGCCTATTCAAGTTATCATCATAAATAGGTTTGTTTTTTATTTATTTTTTATATATTGCCTGTCCTACAAGTCTATATAATTAAGGTTAATGTCATTCACGTCATGTTTACTTAAGACTTTCCCATGATACAGTTCCTTCAACAATTATGAAAATATAACCTGAAATTGACTTTTCCACTATCAATACATCTGCAAAATTCGGTTCAAAATACGTTACGACCTCTACATAATTAGATCTTAGATGTGTGAGCATATAAGCCTATACTCTCTCCAAGTATTACATAACATGTTTCGGTAATTTTCAATGATACATGCAAGATTACTTAAATATTTGTCACACATTCCATCATTATACACAATATGTGGATACATACATACTTAAACGTATAAGCTTAAGTGTAAATACTTAAATGTCATTCTTAATGCTTAAGGAATCTACTCAATTATTTTTTTCCTCAATGTCATTCTTAATCTTAGCACATTAAATGAAGAACTTAACACCTTTTGCTACATGAATATTTCCTAGTGACAATCTTTCATGCTAAATCTACTAAGTACTTTATTAATACATGCCCTTAGTGATAAGCTTAATATACCATGTGGACAATCATGATGGATCTATATGCACAATACAAAAGATGCATCCTTAAGAAATTTCACCTCAAAATGCTATTCTTGCATCATGCAAAATTCATTTTTTATTATTGTTGGATTATCGGCATGACAATGTTAAGAGTCACTTTTGAGAGGTAAGGACCTATTTATAACTGATTTACCCATCCTAGAGCATGTACAATAGTAAGAGGTGAGGACTTTTTTATATTGCACTAATGTTTCTCTCAAGTTGTGGCACATCTTCACACCAAAACAATAAAATAGAATAAACAGCCATGTATGTTCTTTCATTCTTCACTTATTTAGCTTCCAATTCGATATAGTGCATGCCGGTGTACCAAAAATGAATTATTTGATCCCAGTAGAGGATACTATTTCAAAATTAATAGTGTTTTTAGCCATAACATTTTGGACCAAGTTTATTTCCATATTTCTTATCACATTATCGTTATATTGTAGTATGGCAATTAATGCATAGATTCAATTAATAGTAGTTCAAGCCGCCATATGGTCTCTAATTATATTAGTATTCCTTGAATATGAGATATTGAGGAGATAAATGATGAGTTAGCAACAATGGAAAACTGTGGAATTTATCAAGCTAAATTCTCGCCATGTTTCGCATGCATGATAAGAATTTGTATGCATTATATGTTGCATGCTTTTGTGTGTCTAGCCTATTCATGCTTACATGCATGGCATGCCCGTGCTTTGCTTGCCAGCCTATATTTCGCCTACTAATCTGCACGTTAGCATGTGCCATGCATTTAATCGCGTACGATGCTTATGCCATGTGTGTGCTGTCTAAGTGTCATACCACGTGTCATTTAATATTTTCCAATGGCGATTTCTTAAATATATTATAATATTGTCATGCATTAGAAAATACAAAAGATAATATTAAAAATGATGATTCCATTTTTTCCATTTTCTACTAGTTAAAATAAAATTATTAAATAATATTCAAACATCTTTATGTTACATTAATGATAGGATATTGCTTTGTTAAGTGGCGGCACATCTTCATGCCATAACAATGCAATTGAAAGAAACATGTCATATGTTATTTCATTCTCTTTTATTCAACTTCCAATTCATCATGGTACGTTCCAATGCTTTTAGCATATCAACCATATGCCTATTACACTACTTAACCCTTTTTCATCCTAACACAACCATCCCAACACTTTCAAATTCATATAAAACACATACTACAAACTCCTCTAGCAACATAACACTACTCAAACTACCATCAAAGTATAATATCATCCTATCACCATTTAGCATATAAACCCTATTCGAATAAAAGCATAACTTAAGTACACATAAAGCAAAAGAAACATACTTACCATAAGAACTTTGTGCCTTGGTTAGGAGTCTTATTGCTAGCCTTTGAGGGTTTAATTTGTGGAAGATGAAGGGTCTAGTTATATATGGCTATGGGAGAGCTTTTGGGAGAGGAAAAAATGAGGTTTTTAAGCTTTTTGAAGTGTGTTATGTTGGTTTGAAAAATTTGGACGAATTTTGCACTTTTAGAAGTTGATATTTATCCATTTGTTGACTTTAGTAGCTGGCAAATTAAGGCTTTTAATTGGCTTGGCTTTGGCTAATTAATGAGCTTGTATCTTGGCTAATTAAAGGTGGTATTGGGCTTACTTTGTAACTGTAATTTTCTGCTAAATGTAGGCTTAAATACATGCATAATTTGACTTGTTCTAATCATATTTCATACATTCTAATGCACTTAAAATTTATGAATCCAATATTTAACAATTCTAAAGTATTTAATTATTTTTAACAAAACAACACAACCCATATTTCATACATCAACATGAATCACATTTATCACATTTTAAAATCATATATAATTCTAATAACACATTTATAAAATATAGATTGGGAAATTCATTGCTATTTCAGACTTGGACCTTCCCCTGGATTTCTATAATTCATCATCCTCATTAGATGATCTTATACCTTTCTTTTACCATTCCTTCCTGGCTTACCAGTAACAAGTGCACTAGAATCAGATCTTGTATCCAGATCCTCTTCATTCATTAGGCTGTCATTCACCATTGCAAGGGTGGGCGTTCCCTCTAGGGTGAGTTATTAACAAACACAACTAATGTCTCCTAACTATCAGGTAAGGAGCTCAGCAACAACAGTGCTTGGATCTCATCTTCAAGCACCAGCTACATGTTAGACAACTGATTCACTAGCCTTGAAAATCATTCAAGTGTTCCATTGTCGGATATAACCGACAATTTCCCTATGCATGATTACCTAATCTGCATCAAATTTGTTCTCTGACTTTGCAATGTCACCACCCAAAGGCAAATATAAATCTTTACAACACAGTAGATATTCCATCATAGATTTCTATATGGAGTAATTTATTGAATTCAGTTTGATCATCGTACCTGATGATTTTGCCATGTCTATGCTACAACAAGAAATCTAATTTTCTTTTTGAATCCTATGCTCTAATACCAGTTGTTAGGAAAAGATATGACCTTTTCCTCTTGCCAATGCGATCAACAATAAACAAAATATAAATCGAAATGCGAAAATTGAAATGACACTAAGATTTTACGTAGAAAACCCAAATCGGGAAAAACCATGGAACCAGCAATGCTTAAACCTTCCACTATAATCAATATATGGGATTACAATTTGTTCTCCACTAGATCTATCTAGTGGATCACTCAATCATCACTAAAAAATGGTGGATTTCTGTTTCTTCATCAAATCGATGGATTTCACAAAAACTTCACCACAACTGGTGGATTACAATAGGAACAAGATTTCCTTCATCTAGAGTCTCTCACTCTAGGTTTCCTCACTTTTCTCTCTTTCTCTCTTTAGAATTTTCTATATAGGCTTAAGAAGAGGCACATACTTGTTCCTTGCAAACCTTAAGACAATAAGGAGAATATACATGCAACAACAAAGGGAATACAATATGCTGGGGATATTCCACATTGGTTGTGGAAGGGGTTGTGTGCTACTTTATAAGTGTGAGGGAAAGCCTCACCTCATGAGCTAGCTTTTGGGGTTGAGAGGGCCCAATAGCACCCAACAGTGGTATTAGAGCCAAGGTTTGCAACATCTTTGGTTGAGCCGAACATGGACAGTTAATCTCATGGTTCAATGTGTGATAGGAGGAGATGTTAGGAATATCCCACAAGTGTTAGCCAAGCTGGATCGATTGCTTTGGGTAAGGAAAACCCAAAGACTAGTAGTACGGTTTGTTGGAACCCCAAGATGCGTGCAAACTTTTAAGGAGATCGTTTGGGGCCTAGTTCAAATCATTCCCTAACCACCGATGGAAGGATAAATCCATCATACATACAAAACCGGATAATCGTATGTACTATTTGATCATATGGTTGTTGTATTTCATATGCTTGTTTAATGAACTTGGTTGAATGCTAGTTATGAGTACTTTTGTGTAAGGAATATCTTACTAAGCTAGTTATGCTTATACCCCAATAGACATTTGATGTTGCGGGACCTTTTTTCGTACCTGAGACCATCTTAATCATTCGAGTAGAATCTTTATTATGAGAACCTTTTAGAGGAACTCTGTTTTGAAGTCTTAGAGTAGATTTCTTCTAAAATCTTCTAGCTTTAGTTATTAATCTTAGTAAGACTATATTGTTATGGAAATTATCAGAGGAATGCCCCATAGAAGTTGTAAGACATTATATTTCGATGAAATATATTAAGTGTTATTTTGAATGTTCCACTGCCAATATCTTAAAATGCATTACTCCACTAGTCTCCCTTTGATGTGAATGTACGTCTTGTATCAATAGGGAAGCTTTCGAGTAACTAAGATAGTCATTCTTAAGTTTTAATATTGTGTATGGTGAATTGTCACATTGAGGATATCCGTTGGGGCGTGACATACAATCTACTCTATAGTAACAAGTGTAGTTGTTACCCTGGAAAGGGCCTTAACCTGGACAGGTCAGTAGATGAAACTATACTATATCGTAGTTTACCTGTAATTCAACCAAACCGTTTCGAGGGATGATTAAGCATTGAAACTAGGGGTATATCTGGGTCGGGTTTCAAATCAAACTCATAAACCTGACCCACTGCATCATGGTGTCTACGAAAACCTAATCATATGACTCTCTAAGGTTTTCATGCTATATCTAAACCTGTCCTCTATGGTTTGGTTTAGAACCCACTTCTTGTGTCACAGTCCGGGGCTTTCACTATCACACTTAAAGCATGTAGGTCTTATAATCCTATATCTATAGTAGAAAGCAAGGTTAAGATCTATGAGCAATACACACACAAGCAACAAGAAGTATCCAACAACAAGTAAAAATGAACATGTGCAATAATTAATATGAGAATAACACACTTTTATTAATATGAAATGTACAGGGAGGGGGGAAGGGAGAGGGAGGAGGGAGAGAGGGGGTAACGTATCAAATGGGAAATCAATGACTATGGGCAGTAAACCAGTGAGTAAAAGCTTGTATCCATAAGACTACTCACACCCCTATAAAGAGCTTTATTTGCATTTATAACTCTAGTAGGAGGAGATATTGATTTTAGTGAGGAGGCAACACCTCCAAATTAAAATAATAATAAAAATATTTACAAGACACCCTTTCCCCCCCTCCCCCATACACTTATAATACATTAGATTATTGCATCCGCCCCCTCTTAATTTATTGACGTCCTTAGCAAGGTGCGATAGAGCTTGACCCTGATGCTTGAATCTTCCTGGCTTGAGCTACTCTCCGTTCTGCTAGGGGTATGAGATTTTTTTCTTTCTCATAGTTGTTGTCTTCTTCTCCCTGATCTCTCCACTTTACGAAGTATTTTGAATGTGCTGCTACAATAGTTGGATCTTTGACACTTCATTTAGCAAGGATGTCTTTGACAACTTCACTAACGTTAGAATTGAACTTCACATTTGACCGCTTTGACTTGTTGCATGTTGGATCTTCTATATAAGGGTAGTATGGCTTCAAAACAATTATATGGAAGACAGGACGAAATTTCAACCATATAGGTGGCTCCATGTTATAGGCAGCTTTTCTAATCTTTGCAATGACAAGGACTACAACAATGTACTTTTGCATGAGTCTCTTGTTCTTGTGCTTCAATGGTCTAATCCAATCTACAAAAAGCCTGATGAGAACCTGATCACCAACATTGAATTTTCTGGGTTTGTGCCTCTCATCTACCCACTTCTTCATTATCACAAGATGGGAGTTTCACCCCTCAAAAAGTTCTCGTGCGGCATTCGACCATCCCTTATATCGTAGGTTGTTCCTAATTTGGATGGCAAGCCAGCCTTATCTTCTCTAATTTTCTAAGTCTATTCTGAGTCACACATTCTCATAAGGAGCACCTTCTTAGCTTTACCACAATCCCCCATATGTTTAGGAGGTTCAACTATTCCAAATGGTTTTAGCCTGCCTTAGCCTCATCAAGAGAGTGGCATCAATTTCTAACCAATTTGTGGAAGACCATATTCATGGTTTAAAAATTATACAGATAAATATGTTAATCTTGTTGGGTAATAAAGATGGATCAGCAGTTGCATTTTCCATAGGTGATATGTATCGTAATAATAAAGATCTTAGTAAAACTTGGTAGGAAGCTCTATTCTACTCCTCTTTAGCAAGTAACACATAACAACCTTTGGTTAGTCATTTTCACTCTAATCCGTCCATTCTTTTAGCTTCAATGAATTTTAGTGTTCAATAAAAGTGGTGGTAAAGACCTCGATTGGAGGCACTGGTGGACCATCGAGAGATGGAAGTAGACCGAACTCCACGTTAAATCTGCACTAATATTTTCTATATTCATTAAGTCTAAAAAACCCATTTTCAAAGATTTAGATTTCGAAATCTTCTTTTCAAGTATCTATAATTAAGGACACATCAACTAAATATAAAGTCCTTATCTGAATTTTATCAAAAAAAATTATTGATACTAACATGAAGCTAATAGAATTCTTTTATTGAAATGAAAAAAAAAAAGGAAATTCTCTTTTCGGTATATTGTTTAAACCGAATAGCATACCCTACCGAACTTTTTTTTTCTTTTTTAAGATTCAAAAAATAAGGAAACCGAACATAATAGATATGTTCAATTTTATAAAAACAACGAAACCGTAATTTTACGTTCGGTATGGGGATGAGCCGAAAGAAATGTACCATGCCCATTGCACGTACCATGTGCATATATTTCTTGCCTAAATCATAGTATTTGTGCTAGGTCAAATGTTTTGTTCAAGGTCCATATGTTTTGTTTTAGGTCAATATAGTTGTGACATTTACTTGGCTCATTTTCATTATCTATCCCGAGCTAGTTGTTTTTGTTCTAGGGTTAAGAATGTCTTAGGTATATATAATTTGTTTTAGGCATTTGTTTTTATCCCAAGTTAAAGTTCTAGGTTCATTAAACCTATTTATTTTTTCGGATATACTAGGTTCATATATTTGTCCTAAGCTAGTTCATGTATATATATTATATATATTTGTTCTGGGGTTAAGAATTTCCTAAAAATATATATTTTATCCTAGGCATTTGTTTTTGTCCTAGGTGAAAGTTCTAAGTTCATTATACCTATTTTATTTTTTCAGATGTATTAGGTTCATATATTTGTTCCAGGTTAGTTTTTTTTTGTTCTGGGGTTAAGAATGTCCTAGGTATATATATTTTGTCCTAGGCATTTGTTTTTGTCCTAAGTAAAAGTTCTAGGTTCATTAAACCTATTTTATATTTTCGAATGTACTAGGTTCATATATTGTCCCAGGCTAGTTTTTTTATTTTGGGTTAAGAATACCCTAGGTATATATAATTTGTCCAAGGCATTTGTTTTGTTCCTAGTAAAGGTAATGGGTACATTAAACCTATCTTATTTTTTCGAATGTATTAGGTTAATATATCTGTCCCAGGCTAGTTTTTTTGTTATGGGGTTAAGAATATCCTAGGCATATATAATTTGTCCTTAGCATATGTTTTTGTCTCAAGTGAAAGCTATAGATTCATAAAACGTTTTTTTTTTTCGAATGTACTAGGTTCATATATTTGTCCCAAGCTAGTTTTTTTTTTTTTTTTTTTTTTTTTTTTTTTTGTTCTAGGGTTAAGAATGTCCTAAGTATATATAATTTGTCATAGGCATTTGTTTTTGTCCTAGGTGAAAGTTATAGGTTCATTAAACTTATTGTATTTTTTCGGATGTATTAAGTTCATATATTTTTCCCAAGCTAGTTTTTTTTTGTTTTGGGGTTAAGAATGTCTTAGGTATATATATTTTGTCTTAGGCATTTGTTTTTGTCCCAGGTGAAGGTGGTAAGTACATTACAACTATAACCATTTTATTTTACTCAGTTGTCTCGCTTATTATTTCATGCCTACTGGAGCCCATTTGCAGCAGATATAAATAAATTGCCACTGTCATGTGAATGGAGGGAAACTCTTTGTCTTCCTTTTACAAATCCACACCCGACTTCAAGGTAAAAAAAAAAAGTACACAACGAAGACACCATGAAGCTACGTTGTTTTTTTTTCTTTTCATTTGAAGG
The DNA here is from genome assembly GCA_024138025.1 of Combretum micranthum. Lineage (NCBI taxonomy): Eukaryota > Viridiplantae > Streptophyta > Magnoliopsida > Myrtales > Combretaceae > Combretum > Combretum micranthum. The sequence goes on from JAMXBD010000091.1 coordinate 1,948,826, forward strand.
GTTTTTATCACTTCCATAGTAGTTTATCCTCCGTGGGTTTAACATTTGACATATATAAGAAAAATTTGCCGAAATACAAATGGAGTTCAGTGAGTTGATCAAAACTTCCTCTTTGTACTCAAGGACTTTCTTCGAAACATTTTACAAGAACATCTGCCCCTACTTAGCAGAAGCACATATGAGGTTCCATGTCTCTAAATGGCCGTGCAGGGCATTGGCGTCCAACGATGAAGAGCTAGACAGTTTTATGAAGCTTATGCGATACCCCCCTCCCCCCACAACTACGTGAAATTTTGCCAACTACCCCTTCAAATGACAAGAGTATGTTCTTTAAATATCCATCTCTCGAGATCATCAAATGTTCCATATATAATATTGAATCACATTCATTGTAGAATGTAGAGCAATCAAGATCGCCTGTTGTTGCAAAATCATTAGTCGTTAAGTTGACGTAAAAAATCGCCAATCATCGAGTCAGCTGCTACCTAAAGTCATCATTTACAGATCCATGCCCAAAGGGACGTAGGAAAAAACACGGCTCCACCACCAACAATTGTTAGCCGTTGAAAGCCCCCGCTTCACCGATGTCACTGCTAGTAAGAAAAAGAATCATAATGAATCGGTGCTTGGGCTTCTACTAATGGATTGAACATATATGCCATTGATTATTGATGTTGTTTTCATATAGTTTGTTAGGGAAATTTTTCCCAAAAACAAGGTTCATCCTCCATTCCCCATGCTGAACCTAGAGGAGATGGCTGTTGTGAACTACGCACTAGACACTAGCCTCTCTGGAAGGTAACACATTGTAATGTCCTTTCTCGTTCATTATGTCCCAGCTGATTAATATGTTCTAGGTTGATTAGTGCCAGGTCCAGAATCAAGCCATATGTTCTATTTTTTTATTAGTGCTAGGTGTGGGTTAAAGTTGTCCTAGGTTTATTTAGTTGCCCTAGGTCGTCGAATGTCTCAAGTATAGTCATATATTCTTGGTTGATTAGTGCTAGGTCTAGAATTAAGCCATATGTTCTATTTTTTTATTAGTGCCAAGTGTAGATTGAATTGTCCCAAGTTTATTTACTTGGCCCAGATCGTCGAATGTCTCAGGTGTAATCATACATTCTAAGTTAGTTAGTGCTAGGTCTAGATCCAAGCCATACGTTCCATTTTTTTTATTAGTGCCAGGTGTGGATTGAAGTTATCCCAGGTTTATTTACCTACCCTAGGTTATCGAATGTCCTAGGTGTAGTCATATGTTCTAGGTTGATTGGTGCCAGGTTCATTCTTATGAATTATTCATTCTATTTCATTTATTATATAACATGATGGTGATATCATATGCATGTTTTTAAACTATAATATTTACCACATGCATGGTTTTACCTACTTGTTGTTATCAGTGAGACACTCGTGGATATGGAATTCTTGCAACTACCTCAACCTGACCTAAGGTACTTCAGGCTGGATGGCTAGATAAATGGGAGTATGAGTATTACCCAATGTGACTATTTTCATTTCCTTTTACTTTTACTAGTGTGCCTACTTTGTTGATGCTTTGATTTCTATTGAGATATCTAGGTTCTCGATGCATTTGCATTTAAACAGATGTGTGTGGTGAAAGTAATAGATCCTTTCCAGCAAAGATGGTACTTGCCCTAGCTTGCATTGACGATAACATCATTGACCATCTATGCAACCTTCCTTCTATATTCATTGCATTTTGTCACTATACCCTTATTGAATCGACTTCATTTATGTAGTAAATTGCACAGTCAGGTGGTGGTTTCTCGTTGTGCATGACGACTTATTGTGGTAGGTTTATGGCTTATATGGACAAGTGTCATGAGGTAGGTTAGAAACCTTTTTTGCAATTACACATAAGTGAAAGCGGTTACCATTGCTTTTCTATCTTCTGACACATGTTATATTTTTGCAGATTTTAATCCCCGTTAATATGGATGAGAACCACTAGCTAGTAATGGTGTTGTGTTTACATCAACGATGCATCTTCGTCTTGGACACAGTGCACCCTACCAAATGGAAGAAATTAACCCGAGAGAGAGAACTTCGCGACATGGTGAGCCATTTAACATACAATTCTATCTTTGAGTCATGTGATTGCAATATGGAATAAACATTGTTGATATTTCTCTCAACTAATCTTTGTAGATTGGAAACCTAAACAAACTCTTTGAAGCGTGGACCTCTAGTAGCCAACATGCCTGAGGGGATCCATGGAATGAGACCATCAATAATTGGGAGTTTGTTTACCCAAGCTGTGTTCCAAACCAAGTAGACCACAACGACTTGCATGTCTGCAACTCAATTAATGAAATCCCTTTGCATGCATTATATGTGGTATGTATAAGCTTATGTTCACATGATATGTAGTAACAAGTATGGGAGTTATGTGATGAAGTTCATGGAAGCATTAGATTTCGAGAAAGATCTGTCAAGCTTGGTATGTCCATCATGACTTTCGATGTGTTAATTTATCATATTCGTATTCATGGTGGAGTTTGCTTATTTTGTACAAGTAGCTTCACATCACAACAGATGGAGAATGTTGGCATTCTCAATGTTATAGGGTGAAAACAAAATTGAAGGAGGACATAATAGCAAAGGCCAAAAAACACCATCACAAGCAATGATCACTTGGTACCGCATGTAAAGGAAGGGTGGTGCAGCACATCATAGCTATAGTTCTGGAACAAGATGATGAAGGATATATTAGCTAAGGTTGCTTATTTGCACTGGATGGAACATATTACTTGGTGCTTTCTTACTTCCCTTTACCTTTTTTCTCATATTCATCTTAGCTTTTCTAGGAGGCCGTGGAGCATGCCTAGACCATTGGCCATGTCAACTGTTAAGAGTATAGATGATAGTGACACAAAAAAAAAAAAAAAGAAAAAAATAGAGAGTAAGAAATGCAACACCATGCTTTCATTCACTTCTCTAGAGTATCGCATGCTTGCTTGTTGAATGCTTTTTCATAGATCTAGATCTCATTGAACATGCGCATTACTCGTTAGTTGTTATCTTACTTTAGACTCTTAACCTAAATAACCAAGAGAGAAGCAATTGACATTATGCATCCTTGTTTCTTCTAATTATTGCAAAATATCTTTCTTTGTTTGTAAAAAGTTTATTTTTACATAAGATTTATAACCACTAATGGGGGATCAAATTAGAAATACATACCAAAAGGAGGAAAAAAAAAACCTACACAATTATCAATTTTCTCGCATTGGACATATTGCTATCACACAAAGTATGTTTGAACTCTTGACTTTGTCACCTTTTTTATTTGTGATGCTATGATCATCATCGTCATAATCATCTTATTGTTGTTGTTGTTGTTGTTGTTATTTGACACAGTGGCAAGTGTCTTGGATTACATTTTTATATCTTCTACTTATGCATTAATCCTTATACACTTTCCCACTGATTGCAATTGCTTTAAAGAGATCCCATTTTTTTTATTATGCAGAGATGAACAATGCGAATACTTCAGCTTTGGCATAATCTAAGATTCATGATATTATATTAGGTGTTGAGATTACCCTACCTTTTCAATAAAGGTACCGAATTGTGGAAACTGAGAAACAAGTATGTTTAGTTTTTACCACATTCCACATGGTACCTACATGTTATATGTATGTGAATTCACTCTCACAAAACCTGTTTACCTTTTTAAGCCAATGAAGCAGCTCAACATACAACAATCACATCACATACCACTAAGTTCCATGGAACATGGTGATGAGGTGATTATGACTACCATAAGTCTATATGAGCAAAGATGCATTCGAATCCAAGATTTCTTGAATGAATTGAAGCCACAGAGATGGATGAATACACAATCAAATAAGCTTAGTTATTATTACAGGTATGAAGCATTCTAATTCTCCTACTTTATGCTTGATTACAAAATGTTAAGTCTGCATAATTTGTTGCTAATTTGAGGTTGGTGTTGTAGGATTTAACAACTCATGCTTGAATTTTGGAGAATAATAAATAGTGGGACGGAGAAAAGTGCATAATCTTAAGTTGCAGTTTCACACCAAGTTCTTGCTCTTTAACTACATATAAATTGGCATCATCAAATTATGAGCTGGGATGTGTCAACAAAGACACCAGAAGCCATCCTCATGGTTATCATCTAATTTATTTATGTATTTTTATGTTCCCCAAGTGCCACTTTCGAACATGACAACACCTTATATTAGATTTTCAAATCACATTTTCAAAGATGCGACGAGTCCAGTAACATCATATTATTGAAATTTTCATAGTCTAACACACTTTATGTATTCGAATTATTTGATGTAACTAGTTTGTAATTTATGGAATTGTCTAATGTATTAAAAAAGTTGCTAGAACTTGCCATAATTTTTTGTAAAGTTGATTAGTGGTTGGGTTGGACTTGTTAGTGAGTGGAAGGTATTCACTTAAACATCATTTTTATGACATTGACTGTTGGGTGAACTATTTTTATGTTAGATAAGTGTAGGGAATGACTATAAGCCAAATCCACTTCAGGGAGTTAATCACTCCAATATTATTTTTGTCATATACAAACTATTGGTAGACCAGTTTCATGTTATATAAGTGAAAGGGAAGGAGAGAAATCCAAATACATTTCTGTTCATTCATCATTTTTATGTTCTAGGTTGGTTCATTTGTTTTAGGTATAAGGTATTTCTATGTTCTAGGATCAAGAATGTCTTAGGTCCTTTGGAAAAGTGTATGTTGCCATACGTTCTAGGTCATATAAATGTTCCAGGTTAGTTCATTTGTTTTAGGTATCCAGGTTTTCTTATGTTCTAAGTTCCTAAATGTCCTAGGACAATTAGAAAGGTGAAGGCTGCCATATGTTCTAGTCCTTCGTAAATGTTCTATGTTTTTCCATTTGTTCTAGGCGTCTATCTTCTTCTGTTTTAATTTCCATAATGTCTCATATGTTCTAGGTCATCATAAATGTTCCATGTATTTGGTCTTCTTATGTTTTAATTTCTAGGATGTCTCATATGTTCTAAGTCATAGTAAATGTTCCAAACTAGTTCATGTGTTCTAGGTTTCTAAGTCTTCTTCTGTTCTAAGTTCCTAAATGTCCCAGGATAATTGGAAAGTGTAGGTTACCATATGTTATAGGTCCTCATAAATGTTCTAGGTTTGTCCATTTGTTATAGGTATATGTCTTCTTCTATTTTAGTTTCCAGAATGTCTCATATGTTCTAGGTTATAGTAAATGCTCCAGGTTGGTTCATTCGTTCTAGGTATCTAAGTCTTCTTAAGTTCTAAGTTCTTGAATGTCTTAGGTCCTTTATAAAGGTATAGGTTGCCATATATTTTAGGTCCTCATAAATGTTCTAGGTTTGTCCATTTGTTCTAGGTATATGGTCTTCTTCTGTTTTAATTTTCATAATGTCTCATTGTAAATGTTTCAGGTATCTAGTCTTCTTTTGTTTTAGTTTCCAGAATGTCTCATATGTTCCAAGTCATAGTAAATATTATAGGCTAGTTCATTTATTCTAGGTATTCAGGTCTTCTTATGTTCTAAGTTCCCGAATGTCCTAGGTCGACATTTGTCTTAGGACCATTGGAAAGGTGTAGGTTGCCATCTGCTCTAGAGATATTTGGTCTATTTCTATTTTAGTTTCCTTTATGTCTCATATGTTCTAGGTCATCGCAAATGTTGTTGGTATTTAGTCTTCTTCTATTTTAGTTTTCAGGATGTCTCATACCTTTTAGGACATAGTAAATGTTCCAGGTTGGTTTATTTGTTCTAGATATCCAAGTCTTCTTATGTTCTATGTTCCTGAATGTCCCAAATCCTTTGGAAAGGTGAAGGTTACCTATGTTCTAGGCCCCTGTAAATGTTCCAGGATTGTCCATTTGTTCTAGGTATCTGGTCTTCTTCTTTTTTAGTTTCTAGAATGTGTCATACATTGTAGGTCATAGTAAATGTTCCAAGTTCGTTCATTTGTTCTATATACCCAGGTCTTCTTATGTTCTGACTATTTCATTTGTTATAGGTTTGCAGGTCTTTCAATATTTGCACTAGTGTGTGATTGTCCAATGTTTATGATTTATTAACAATACCATGCTTTTCTTGTCGACTGCAAATATAATGGAGTCATACCATTTGTAGTCATTATTGTGGTCAATCACCACCACCAGACATGCATATTTAGTTCAGCACTCTTGACAAAGGAGACAATAGATGCCTACTATTGGGTGCTCTAAAACTTCACTAATGGAATGGGAAGGAAGCATCCAATATCGGTTTTAACTGATGGTGCAAGAGCCATGCATGCTACCATCATAGATGTTTAGCCCATTGAAAGACATAGGTTGTGCGCGTGGCATCTAGAACGTAATTGTCAAACGAACCTCAAGAACAAGGAGTTTCTTGTAGACTTCCAGGCATGTTTGTATGAGCCAATGTTGATCGACGAACGGGAGCATAAATGGGCAGATACAATTTCCAAGCATGGTTTCCATGGCAATGCATGGATAGAAGTGACGTACACAAATTGCCATTCTTAAGCCGAGGTTTATCTTCATGGGAGCTTTTGAGGGGTGGAGGATGTAGACTACACAACGATGTGAATCACTTAATGCACATGTTAAAAGGCGTATACATAAAGGATTTAGGCTATATTGGCTTGTAGAAAGTTTAAATAAATCTATCGAAAGCATTTCACACAAAGAAACCACGACCAAATGTGAAAGTAGGCACAAAGAACCACCATTGGGGTCTGTTTTAAGGAAAATTCAATCACATGTTACCAAGGTGTTCACACGTGCTTCGTTTAACTAGATTAGTGTCCAAATCCATGAAGAGGGCCTTTTGTATGTTATTGGCAAAATCGATGACATTGGTTTCAGACAATATAGATTGCAGAAGTATGGAGATGAGACAAAGGTGGAGCATGCAGTCTATAGGACACATGAACCATCCATAGAATACTCGTGCTTGGAATTCGAGACGAATGGGCTCTCCTGTTACCATGCAATTTACATCGCAAAGGTTGAGTAACAAGTCGAAATACCTTTCAACCTAATTATGGACAGGTGGACTAAGAGGGCGAGAGAGTTGTATAGACATGATGGCTCCTCGGCTAATGATCAATAGACGAGCATGGACTGGAGAAACAAGTGTAGTGCATTAACAAATACCTACAATCAACTATGTTATTGGGCAAGTCAAATGGCCGAATCCTATAATGAAGTGTTGTAAGAGGTGACATGACTACTAGCCAAAGTTGAGGGACTCTCTGTGGCGGAGGATGTATCTAAAGATGATAGCATGAACTTTAAAGCGAGAATCAAGGATCCTCTCAAGCAACTGAGGCAAACAACAATAAAGAGAAAGAAGCCACTTAGCAGCCTAAGAAAGTGCGGCAACTGCCAGGGAACATGACACACTTGGGAAACTTGTCCGAATATATGTCTAGATATAGCCACCTCTAATACGTTATGGGTAGAGAGTTTGCAGGTTGGTGAATACGAAGATGAGGAAGGATGACTATAAATCATATCAAGGGGACTGAAACAACTAGAAGCTGGATGAAGGAAATTACATGGACATGTCTTCACAAGATGTTCATCGCTAATACGCGAACTCATATGATGCCTTAAGCCACAATTGGTGCACCTTATCTATATCCCATGTTTGTCATAAACTTTTTGTTAGTCATACAATTATTTGTGAGATCTCTTGCATTGTGGTATATTTTTATAATATAAAAGAGGTGGAGCAAATAAAAAATAACCAACCTAAGTTTTTCTTCATAGGTGGCCATGTTAGGTTCAAAATAAATGAAATTAGATGGATTGATATGTAGACATAACCAACCCATGCTGTTCTCATAGGTGAGCACATATGCTCCATGTACTAGCACATTAATGTACAATGTTTGTTGTTTCGTCATATGTTGATCAATGTCCTAAGTTCTGTTAATTTTGAACTACATATGTGTACTTGTTCACTTGATAATAAATTTCATAGGTTCTATTATTGTATTGAAGGTATTTGCATTTGTTATAGCTGCACAAGGACATGGAATATCCTTGCTGACATAAGACATATGTGGTAACTTGGGACATCGTACGTAGAGCACCTGACATAAAAGATCTAACTAGACATAGGAAAAAAAACAAACAAGCACACTTAGAACAAATTATACAAACCTATAACATCCAAGAACCTAGGACAAATGCTCTAAACATAATCATATGAACATAGGAAATCCAACAACCTAGAACAAATGCGAATACATAGAACATATTTACATGACCTAGGAAAAAACAAAGAATCTGGGACATCATTCCCAGAACACATGACCTAGAAAATCTAATTAGATGTAGGAAAGGAAACAAACAAACAACCCTAGAAAAAACTAACACACCTAGAATAACACAAGCACACCTAGAACAAATTACACAAACGTAGAAAATGCATGAACTTAGGACAAATACTCGAAACATAAACATACGAACCTTGGAAATACAATAACCTAGAACAAATGCAAATACCTAGAACATATTAACATAACCTAAGGCATTCCTATACCTAGGACAAAATAAAGAACCTGGGACATCGTTTCTAGAACACCTGACCTAGAAGATCTAATTAGTAGTAGGAAAGAAAACAAACAAAAAACCCCAAAAAAAACAAACACACCTAGAACAAACAAGCACACTTAGAACAAATTACACAAACCTAGAACATCCAAGAACTTAAGACAATTACTTGGAACATAATCATACAAACCTTAGAGATCCAATAACCTAGAACATATTAACATAACCTCGGACATTCCTCCACCAAGGATGAAATAAAGAACCTGTGACATCATACATAGAACATCGGAGCTAGAAGATCTAACAAGACATAGGAAAGAAAACAAATAAGCACACCTAGAACAAAGCAATATACTTAGAACAAATTATAAAAACCTAATACATCTAGTAACCTAGGACTAATATTCAGACCTTAAACATAATCATACAAACTTAGGACATCCATTAACCTAGAACATATTAACATAACCTATGATATTCCTCCACCTAGGACAAAATGAAGAGAACAACACTGAACATCACAATAGATTTATTTGTTTTATTGTCTTTTTACTATATTTTTTTATTGTACTACCATGCAATTTGTTATTCTTCTTTTCAAAATTGAAGTTTTATTTATATATGTATTTATAAGTTCCCCAGGTGCAAAGAATCATTTCATGAGATTCTAAAATCTATATGTTAGATCATGACAACAACCCCTTTTGGAACAGACAGGACCCTCTTTTGGACCATGACAATACCCTTTATTGGATTTTCAAATCACATTTCCAAAGATGAGGCTGGTCTAGCATACTATCCGTATGGGGAAATGAGGACGACAACATCATATTATTGAAATTTTCATGGTCCAGCACATTCTAGTTATTGGAATTATCTAATGTGAGTAGTTAGTAGTTTGTTGTAATTTATCGAATTGACTGATGTATTAAAAAAGTTGCTTTAACCATAATTTTTTGTAAAGTTAACTGGCGGTTGGGTTTGACATTAACTATTGGGTTGATTAATTTTATGTTATATAAGTGAAGGGAATGAGAGAAAACCAAATTCATTTCAAGGATGTTTACTCCAATATCATTTTTATCACATTCAATCCAACACCATTTGTGAAGTACTCTATGCAGTAGCATTCCAAGCAAGTAATCTTATACATTTGTTTACATTTGCTTGATGGATAAATGCTCTAGGTTTATAATCTTACGTGGCTTTTGTAAATGTCCCACTTCATCATTTTTGTAAATGCTTTAGGTTGCCATATGTTATAGGTCTCCAGGTCTTTGTCAATCTATCTGGACTCATATGTTCTAGGGTTGTAAATGTCCCAGGTCTTTTGAAAGTTTTAGGTCCTCATAGATGTTTTATGTTGGTCCATTTGATCTAGGTGGAGATATTCGTCCCATGTCCTTTAGAAAGTTATAGGATGCCATATGTACTTGGTCCTCATAAATGTTCCAAGTTGGTCCATTTATTCTAGGTATCAGATCTTCTTACGTTCTAGTTTCTGGAATGTCCTAAGTCCTTTTGAAAGTTTTAGGTTGGCACATGTTCTAGGCCCTCGTAAATGTTCTAAGTTCATCCATTTGTTTTAAGTATCAAGTCTTCTTATGTTATAGCTTCCAGATTGCCTAAAGTCCTTTTGAAAGTTATTGGTTGCCACATGTTCTAAGTCCTTGTAAATGTTACGGGTTTGTTAATTTGTTCTAGATATCAGGTCTTACTATATTATAGATTGCAAAATATCCTAGGTCCTTTCGAAAGTTCTCGGTTGCCACATCTTCTAGATCATCCTGAATGTTCCAGGTTGGTCCATTTGTTTAAGGTATCAAGTCTTCCTTATGTTATAGGTTTCAAAATGTCCCAAGTTGAAATATATATCACATGTCCTTTCGAAAGTTCTGGGTTGTCATTTGTTATTGTTCCTCATTAATGTTATAGGCTGGTACATTTGATCTAGGTATTAAGTCTATCTATCTTCTAGGTTGTAGAATGTCCCAGGTCCTTCTGAAAGTTCTTGGTTGCCACATCTTCTAAACCATCGTGAATGTTCCAGGTTAGTCCACTTGTTCTAGGTATGATGTCTTCCTATGTTATAGGTATCAGAATGTCTCAGATCAACATATATGTCCCAAGTCCTAGAACAAATCCGAGTACCTGGAACATATTAAAAGAATATGGGAAATTCCTTCACCTAGCATAAAATAAGGAACTCGATACATTTTGAATGTGTCCTACTATTGTTTCTCCTGAGTATTTGCATATGTTCTAATTCATGTTGCCCAAGTACAAGGTCTCAGGTTAATACATATGTTTGGTGTAGGAGAGGGAATTCCAGGTCATCTTGCACCTAGAGCAAATGTGAATACCTATAACATATTAAAAGAACTTAGGACATTCCCTCACATAACCAAAAATAAATAACCCGGTACATTAGCCTAGAGCCTAGAACAAGTGTATCGGGTTCTTTATTTTGTGCTAAGTATTCGCATTTGTTCTAGGACATGTGTAAGGACCTAGAACATTTTAAAGTGACCTAGGACAAATGATCTTGAACATTTAAAGGGACCTAAGACATATGTAAGGACTTAAAACATTTAGAACTGGACTAGAACATGTGTAAGGATCTAGAACATTTAAAAGTTACCTAGGACAATTGACTTAGAACATTAAAAGGGAGTTAGGACATGTGTAAGGGCTTAGAACATTTAAAAGTGACCTTCGACAAATGACCTAGAACACTAAAAGACCTAAGATATGTGTAAGGACCTAGAACATTTAAAAGTGACCTAGGACAGATGACCTAGAACATTAAAATGGACCTAAGACAAGTGCATAAGACAACGACTTAGAACATTTAAAAGTGCCCTAGGACATGTGTGAGGACCTAGAACATTTAAAAGTGACATCGGACAATTGACCTAGAACTTTAAAAGGAAACTAGGGCATGTATCAAACCTAGAACATTTATAAGTGACCTAGGAACAAATAACGAAGATTATTAAAAGGGACCTAGGACTTGTGTTAAGGACCTAGAACAGTTTAAAGTGACCTAGGAAAATTAACTTAGAAATCTAAAAGCATGTATAAGGACCTAGAACATTTTAAATTGACCTATGACAAATGAACTATAACATCAAAAGGGACTTAGAACTTGTGTAAGGACCTAGAATATTTAAATGCAACCTATTACAAATGACCTAGAACACTAAAAAGGACCTAAGACATGTATAAAGACCTAGAACATTTATAAGTAACCTTAGAACAAATGACCTAGAACATTAAAAGGAACCTAGGACTTGTGTTAAGGACTTAGAACATTTTATAGTAACCTTAGATAAATGACCTAGAACATTTTATAGTAACCTAGGACAAATGACCTAGAAATCTAAAAGTGACCTAGGACATGTGTAAGGACCTAGAACATTTAAATTTGACCTATTACAAATGACCTTGAACACTAAAACGGACTTAGAATATGTATAAGAACCTAGAACATTTAAATTTGACCTAGGAACAAATGACCAAGAACAGTAAAAGGGATCTTAGACTTGCATAAGGATCTAGAACCTTTTAAAGTGACCTAGGACTAATAACCTAGAAATTTAAAAGCGACCGAAGACACGTGTAAGGACTTAGAACATTTTAAATTGACTTAGGACAAATAACTATATCATTATAAGGGACCTAGGACATGTGTAAGGACATAGAATATTTAAAAGGAACCTATTACAAATCAACTAGAATATTAAAATGGACCTAGAACATTTAAAAATGACTTAAGACGAAAACTTAGCATCTTGTTAGTACCTAAAACAAATGGCCTATAACACTTAGAAGGAATGTAGGATAAATGACTTAAAATACTTATAATGTGATGTATTACAAGTAACCTAGGACATATATAAGGACCTAGAATGCTAAAAGGGACCTAGGACAAACTACTGTAAGATATGTTTGAAATGTACTAGGTTCTTTATTCTAAGTATACCATGACCTAGAACTTCCATTCTTACCTGAGAGATATGCAGTAACTCAGGATCTGGTACCTGGGACTCGTGACCTAGAACATTTGCTAATACCTAGGACAAACAGTAGTAGCACATGTTCGAAATGTACTGGGTTCTTTATTTTGTGTTAAGTAAAGGAATTCTACGTATTTGCATTTTTTCTAGGTGTGATATGACCTAGAACTTCCAATCTTACCAAGGAGAAATGAAGTAACTTGGGACTTAGTATCTAGAACTCATGACCTAGAACATTTGCTAATACCTAGGACAAACAGTAGTAGCATGTGTTTGAAATGTATCGGGTTCTTTATTTTGTGCTAGGTGAAGGAATATCCTAGGTTCTTTTAATATGTTCTAGGTATTTGCAGTTATAGGTATATTATGACTTGAAACTTCCACTCTTACTTAGGAGATATGTAGTAACTTGGGACCTAGTACCTAGGACTCGTGACCTAGAACATTTGCTAATACTTAGGAAAAAATATAGTAGCACAAGTTTTAAATGCACCGGATTTTTTATTTTGTGCTAGGTGAAGGAATATCCTAGGTTCTTTTAATATGTTATAGGTATTCGCATTTATTCTAGGTGTACTATGATTTAGAACTTCCACTCTTACCTGGCAGATATGTAGTAACCTAGGTCCTAGTACCTAAGACTCGTGACCTAAAACATTTGCTAATACCTCTAGGTTCTTTATTTTGTGCTAGATGAAGGAATATCCTAGGTTCTTTTAATATGTTCTACGTTTTTGCATTTATTCTAGGTATACTATGACCTGGAACTTCCACTCTGACCTGAGAGATATGTAGTAACCTGGGTCCTAGTACCTGGGCCTCGTGACCTAGAACATTTGCTAATACTTAGGACAAACAATAGTAGCACACTTTGAGTATTTCTCCTAGATTTATTAATGTTCTAGGTCTGTATAAAATGTTCTAGGTCTATTTGTTTATTCTAAGTCGACTTTTACTAGATGACCGAATCACCATTTGTGCACAAGTCGCCATACAATAAAAAGTAGCGACTTGACCTAAGAATTTCCACTGATTTAAGGCAGCCAATTTAATTTCATTTTAATTTATTCCTATGCTCTCTCTTGCCTTTTTTTCTCATATCACCTCTTTTTCTCTTACACGCACTAACTTGTAAAATGAATCAATGGGAGTACGTTGCTTCAAGTTGATAATGTGCTAGTGGTCCTCCAATCTCCTGTCAAACCTCAACGAATCTAACAATGGTACCATTTCCAACCATAAATGATATTTCTATTTTTTTCTTTTACTCTTTCTTTTTACATTGTTGATTTTATTTAGGGTTTCAAATTTTTATTTTTATTAAGAGAATGGTGATGTGAATGAGAGAGATGTGTTGCTCGAGTTTAAAGAGTTCAATTTCAAGCAATTGAAGTTGGCATCTTCGAGTTTTTGGACTTCGACTTTCTTGCTAGAGTCTATGCAGTTCCTGGTGTATTTCTTTTAATGTTTTTCTAATTTTTACTAAAATAAGTTAATTACATTTAGTTTCTGTTATCTTTATTGTTAACTATTGTGATGTAACATTTAGTTTCACCAAAAACCGATTATCTGAAGGTATTTTCAGTTCTTTAACCTATATTTAGTTTATCTTTTCACACATTTCCTTTTTGAACAATAGTAGAATAAATATCAGGATTCATTCTATTGATTTTTTTTTTTCCTCTAAAGTTAGGTGTTTCAATTCATTTTGTATGTTGTTAATGTTAAGGTTGAATAATAAAAATTATATCGCTTATACTTGTTCACTTTATTGTTATCTGTAATTATAAATTTGAGTCAAGAATTTAGGTTTTAGAATAAAATGATTGTAAAAACTTAGGATAATAATTATTGTAGGGAAGAAGATGCAACTTTCTACTATAAATGTGAATTGAGGAATCCTATAAATTTGAGGAAAAGAAAGGATTTTGAGGGCGTTTTGATATTAGATTAATGCGAATTTGGTTGGAGTCAACTACAACTACTATACCTAAGCATTTTTCATTTCTTATGATAGAAAAACAACATTTCAAGCACCTTCACGGTCTTTGAATTAAATTAGATGTTGCAAATGGTATAGGTGGATGGCAGAGGCTGGGGTTGATGCAAGGTTGCACTCTTAGGAACTCATGTCCAATTCAATGAATGCCATAAAATTGGAACCAGAGAGTTCAATTGACCTTTGAGAGTGCTGGAGAATGCTCATGGAAAGACAAAACTATAGGGTTTCTTAATGGCATGCATACTTGCACTAACAAAGAAGGGTTTTTGTTTTTAGGTTTCTTTGATTCACATGCCATTTTTTTCCCATATAATCGATATTATCCTATAAGCCGTTGCCTTACGACTACATAACCATAACAGTTGATTATTGTCATGTGGAAACTAACTTTTATTGATTGCATTACAACTACAAAGAGGAAAGGGTACTAGATATTAAACTTGGCTTTGAATGGCTAAACCATGTAAAAAGCTATAATGTTGCTAATAAATGAGACATTCTCTAACTAGTGAAGCATGTAGCCATTCTAATTTTGTCAAGTTCCAATTTGTAGGAATTGAGAGTGATTGAAAGCACGTATTTAAGATGAAAACTTACTTTGAAATGTGAAAAAAGATTGATTTTAAATGGCCGTTTTATTGGAACACTAATTGACTTGATTTTTTTGGCTTTTAAGAATCATTTTTTGGATCTTCCATGGTCAATGGCCATTAATTTTCTTAGTTTTATGATTTTAGTTGTTTCCTTTATTTTGGTTTAAAATAGCTGTTTCCTATATTGCAATGGCATTAGATTGATGATATTATCCCATTTGCTTTTGGTGTTGAGGCAAACAACCAATACCTCCTTATCTATTTGTTGATTATGATTCATGATTTATACTTTTTCTAATAGTGCGCATTTACAGGGATGTGTTTTCATGACTTTTTATATATCTTTTGTAATATGTATATGCAGTTGTAATATGATTGTAGTATTTTTAGGTGGTTGTGCTGATTATTAGTTTTTAGCATTCGGATGAGGTAGGATGGGATAGGTGAAGATAGCTATGGACCATTGAATGTAGTAACTAATTTCGGCATTAGAATTGAACAATTAATGGAAATGCATTCCACTTTCCTAAAGATAATGATTTTTGCATCCAAAGAACCTATACTATTGATGCCTCTTCTCATGCTATGTTCATTTGCAATAGATGTGTTTACAAATATGCTAATAGCTCTTAGATTCCTCACACTTGTTAGATTTGCTTCTTCTTATGGTTCTTGAATGAACATAGACGACATTTGCTCTTGAAGCATTATTAGATTATGATTACTCATGATAAAATTCTTTTAGGGCATTAAGGTTTTGCTTGCTTTAATTTTAATGTAACCTTACTTTTGTCATTACAAAAATTTTTGAATCAGCAACTATATGAGGCTGAAGAATTTGAGAAAGTTAAAGAGAAAGCAAAACAACCCAAGAGTATTTTGCTGGATGTGGTTGAGTTTTAGGTTTTTGTTAGCTTGCATTTTGTTAAAATGAGCAAACATAATTATGTTTTGATATAATCTTTTATTTATAAGAGAGTGCTTGTGAAGCTAGAACTCGTATGGACGTATACTACTTATGACCTAACTTGATTGTGTATATGGTGTTAGTTTAATATATTGATTGTTGTTGTTGTTATTATTATTATTGAATGTTTGTATATTGTTGTTATTATTTTTAATTTAGGATATTAATGCTTATTTTCAGAATTAATTGTTATTTATTTATTTTTATAAATATATAACTATTGCAGGGATACAGTCCCTTTGTTAAGCTACTTTAGTTAGGGGTGGCATCCCTTCTAAAGCCTTCTGACATGCAATCCCTCCAATAGGAGGTTTAAGGTAGGGACATCATCTCTACTTACTTGAATATGTATTATTTTTAGAAAATTAATAAAATAGGGGATGTATGTCCCTACAATAGATGGCTTTTTGTAGGGATGCCGTCTGTCGAGTTATCTTTTCGTAGAGATGAATGGCTAAATGCTAATATTGCCAAGTTTTAGCAACAACTCATTGAAGGGACTACGATCCCTACAATAGCCTATTACAAGGATTTTTTTTTTCCTTTTGTAGTAATTGAAGGTATCTTCTATAAATGAAACTGTAACGCCCTAAACTAAGGCATTACAACCCACCACGTGTCTCTCTCTTAAAAGAGACACGCAAAGGCTCTAAATCTAATACCACAAAATATAAACATATAAAAATCTCCATGAACCCACATTTAAGGGTACTCTAGAAGGAACAAAACCCATGAAACCTGCAATTTATAACTTTCAAATATCTCCTATAATATAATCTAAATCCGAGTTGGCAAAACCAAAGCCAACAATAATCCAGAAAAGATCTAACTTCCAACTTAAAATCATATAATCCTATTTAATAAACAATTACATAAAAACCAATACTTCAAATCCTCAAATCGATGAATAATCAAAACATTGTTTCAAAAATTCAAAAACTCAAGAAATCCTTTTCATAGGTCATGTATAACATCCTATTCCGCTGCAGTGTAGTCAGGTCCACTATCGCCATCCCATGATCAAAATACAAGTCATAACCAGACAAGTCATAAACAATATCTCCATCATGTACCTGAAAAAGAAAGGAATGAGCGAAAACGCCCAGTACGCCAATCCACAAACAATATGCAAATGCACAAACAACATGTATAGATACGTGCAACTAACTAAATGCAAACAATATGATTATTATCTTCATTAAGCCTGTAAAACAACTCAGTTCAGAATCATAGATCTTGATCCCAAACTTGGAGTTACTCAGACTCCTGAAAAACAACCAGATATCGAAAATAAATAATTATATACATATATTGGTGAATGGGTACTCCCAAACACCTGCGGCATACTGCAATAAACCTATATCTACCGGAATCATCTCCAAGTGCAACTCCACTAGGGAAACAAACACACAAGGATCATCAGGGTGCCTCACCAGTATCACTGTTGCCAGGTCTTTACTGGTCAAAGCCAAAGACATCCAGAAAAACAATTTAAGCCAAATAGAATTAAGGTCATTTATATATCTGTTCTACAGGCAACAATCAGATAACTAAACCTGCAAGCAAATACAACAAACAAGGAAAGGTCGTACCTTTTCCAATTCAAGAACAGTCTCTCCAAATCCACAAATTCTTAAAAACAACAAGAAATCTCCCAATCTCCACCAACTCCTATATCCACATCAACAACGTTTCACAAACTCCAAATGTCCTGTTACAATATGTATATATTAACAGACATGATCGCAATATCTTAACATAAAACAACCTATCTAAACTAACCTGATATAGAATTTCTCAAACTTGACCTATATTGATCAATAACCCCAAGCGCTTCCAATAATATCAAAGAACGGATATTTGAAATCCTTAAATCGGAATCTTCACCAAAACCCTATAAAACATATCATATGATCAATATTGTAATATCAAGGCCGTCCAATTTCGTATAAAAGGATTCAAAACTTGTACTTACTGATATAGAACGTATAATACTTGTTTCAATCTAATCCTTCGATTGATTCCCAAAAGATCAAATCTTGATGAAACTAGATTTTCTCCAAAGAACTTCTTCAAAATCCAAACATAAATCTTAAGGAAATGAAATGATATACGAAAAATCTTGATAGACAAAGGCAAGATTACTTACTCTTGATCCAAATCTGATCTCCCTTGATATTGTTCTTCAAAAACACCTAAAAACTCTCAATTCTCTCTTTCTGGTCAAATGAAGGAGGTTACAAATGAAAAACACGAACCCTAGGATTTCTTATAACAGCACAGGAAATGAAAGGACACCTCATGTATTATATGCCTGCCATATAATACACATAAATAAAACTTATAAGGATGGACCATAAAACCCTCTTATTTTTCAACATATGACAACTTTTACCCTTTTATCATAATTTATTAAAGATTTACTATTTTTAAAGACTTGTTGACCATCATCAATGTGAGGGTTGATAATAACATCTCATTTATTAGGGTTGACCATAGAATCCTCTTATTTTATAACAAATGCAAACTTATTCTTCTTTATAATTTATTTATCTTTATATTACAAAACCTTTTGTGACTAATCCACTCTTAGAAAATTCTAGGACCAATCACGGTTGCACATGGGGAATTCTTGTGTCTATGTTTTCCTTGCAATTCGCGGTGATTTTAGGAGGAAAAACCGACCTCCATTTGCCTCAAAAGTGAGTCATCTTGTTTCATTTAATGCATGGGTCATTTGGTAGCATGTTATTGGATGAAATTTCATTTTCATTTGGCTTTTACTAGCTAACTTATTCAATTTTGAGAAGGAAAGGATGATGAAGAATTTCTAAGAAGGTAGCCGGCTCTAAAGAATCCATTGGCACCATGTATCATATACGTATTTTAGTTTGTTACTTATGTAAGCAAATATCTAAGTTATCATGTGAGCTTTAGGATCATATGCGTATAATTATATCAGTTATATGGGGGATTTTATCTCTAAAAGTTCATCTAAGGCTTCCACAATATTTCCATATTGTTCTTGAATTTAAAGTTTACGCGATTGAGTATTTTTAAGTTCTATCCTATGCGATTAGAGTTTTTGGGCTGATAGGCTGAATTAGGGTTTTAGTCTATGTGGACTTAGAATTCTCTAAGTAGTTTAATGGTGCAATCCAAATATTTATTTGATGTCTGGATTTGTCGGTATGAGTTCGTTTTCTATTCTCATTGTGTATTCATAATCCTAGCAGTTAATTATTTAAGTTATCGTTTTATAGCCAATAAGCTCTATTAATTATTCACTTTCTAATGCACTTGAAATATAGTGCTACTTATAATTATATCTCGAGTTTTTGACTCAAGTCATGAGATCTTGTTTTTGGTATCTTTTAACATATAGGAATTTTCTATGCAGGATTTTAATTTAAAAACAAGCTCATGACTATTCAAAGTTTTTAACTAGGGTTTTTATTGGCTTACTAATTCACTATCTATCGTTTATTACTATTTTAATCATTATACTAATATGAAAATTCTTAGGGATTACAGATTCATCCTTAAACTTTCATCTATATATGGATTTACCACTCAACCCTAAATTCATGGAAAATTTTAACCATCCCTAACAGTGTGAGATTCTCGAAAGTTTAAAAGGTTAAAAATCTCACTTTGAAAATTGATAGGTAAAACCACACCTTTAAAAGAGTTTAATGATAATTTACAAATTCCTCAATTTTTTATGTTTCCATGAGCACCACCTACTAAAAAGGAAAGAATGGAAATATTGCTCAGGCAGCGATTGTGCCGATATCCGATAAGCGCATTTCCGAGTTGTCAACAGAGTTCATAGGTGCCTAAAATCCAAATAACATAATAGTGAATACTTTTTATAAATAACTAAATTGCTGTCTATTAGTAGGACTATGAAATAACACATCAAGCTCATATAAGTAAATAAAAGCTGCTTTCAAGCCCTATTATAAAACAATAATAGCTCCTACATAAGTAACACCTTTTCCCCTTAAATAAATAATAAAAATAACAAAAAAAAAAAAGTTAAAATGGCACTTATAAAATCGAGCAATATGTGTTGAAAACTAAATTAACATTTTGCTTACTCTGGGATGGCAAGGTGTGATTCCCTTTATATACTTCTTCTTTTTTCCCTTTCCTTTTTGGCTAACAAGAAGCTAATAAATAAGAGAAACTAGCAGTTATTAAAGATAAGGGCATAAAGAAAAAAAAGCCGATATTGTGATTTCTTAAAACCAACGATTTCAGATTTAAGGTGAATTGCATTCCCCCTTTGAAAGGAAGGAATTGCGATTCCATTTCCTTTTTTCAAAATATCATTATGTATCTATCTCTATTAAATAATTAAGATAAATTTCAATTCTAGGATTCGTTATCCACTTTTATAAAATAACCAGTCAATAATATATAAATCCGGAGGTGTTTATCCACACAATAATAATAATATGTATCCACTTTTATTTATAGCATTTAACAATCAACTTGGGTATGAATTCTTTTTGTTGGAGAAAGTCATGTTTATGGTCTATTTAAAAAAATAATTACATAAATATCAATTAAACAAAAAAAAAATACACAATTACGATTTTGTAATACATATTTTATATAAAACATAACAATTTTTTATTTTGTGTCACATGTGACAAATGCGATACTAGTAAAAAAATAAGTATCACATTTAATACATACTACTACTATGAATGTGTATCTCTTATATAAAATGCGATATAATAATTAATATTTTACTGTATCGCAATTAATAAATGTGACACACATTCAAATTGTAGTAACACATTTATTAAATACTATACTCCACTAGTAAATGTGTAATTCTTTCCAAAAGCATCCATAAAGGAGAAATTATCTCTTTCTGTCGTGCCAAAAAATCTTGGTTTGGCCACTACAACTCCATGTATGTTGACATGACAAATGTTTGGCAAAAAAAGAGAAATGGCAAAGGTTAAAAAAATTAAATAATAATATAATTAGTATTTATTAAAAGTAAAAAATGAAATAAAAAATCACATGTTGACCATATGTGCTATTAAAGTCATCTCAGGAATATTTCAACAACCATGAAATAATATAAAAAAGAAAAAAAAGTAATAATAGGGAAATATATGATAAGAGAAAGGACGGAAACATAGATAGATAAAAATTGCTTGTATTTTTTTAATTAAATAGAGACTATCCTAGCAATGAATAATCCATATATGAAGAAAGTATATGATTATTGACTCAACAAATAAAAATTACATAAATATAAATTATATAAAACTAATTATCGAAATACGTACACAGGATCACATCTTACTGATACAATTCTAATGAAAATACCTTATACTAGGGTTAGGAAAAAAAACTGACCGAACTGCAAACCACACCGGACTGAATCAAACCAAAATTTCAATTAATTTTTTTAACAAGTTCTGTTCGGATTGTGGCATTTGATTCACAGTTCAGTTCATAATACCTAACCATGTAAAGTATAATAAAAAAATTCGCAAAAAAACATTAATGATTTCTGCTTCTTCATCCATACTATATTCAAGTGAAATTTTTTTAATGTTAAATTTTCAATAGCTGAGAAAAAAAGGTCAAGATAATGACCAGAGTTAAAAATGTCCTAAAAAAATATTCTTGATATTGTTCAATTGATGATTTATAAATAGGAACATTACAAAATTAATAAGAATATTGGTGTATTTTATAAATTTTAATTTTTTAAATAAAATTTATTATAAAGTTAATGATTTATATTTATGCTAATTGCTAGTAGCAAGTATTTGAGCTTTGAGAAATATTGTTGGATGATTTTTTCATAACGAGTGGTTCAAATCATATATCGAATCATTCCAGACATTTTTTTTCAGTTAAAAAAATTAACAAACCTAACCGTATAGTTAGGTTAAATTCCATAAAAATAACCAAGCCGTACCGTGCCCACCCCTACTGATACGTATCTCTAAGATGTAATTCAATTGATAATTTATGAATCATGTGCCGTAAATGCGATTCACATATAAATCGATTATGTATCATAAATGTGATTTATAAAAAGCATATGAAAGAAAAATTCTATGATCCCATCACTATCCAAGGGCTCACATGATACTCAAGTGATAGAATCATTAAAATAGTTAATATTTTAATTACTATATTTATTTTAATAAGATGAATTTAATTAGGGTATATTAAATTTTACAAGTAACCGTATTCCTAAAATACTTTCTTTGACCAATTGGTCGAGTTCAAATTTTTGTTAGAATTTTCCATAAATGTTTCACTCATATTTTCTTAAATACCCATACGGTCTCATGCCTTTTAGCGGATTCATCATTGCAGTGTTGTATCCATATAAACATTGCACTTCAAGAAACCTAAGTTCGAGGGGATTAAACCAAACTGGATCACGATGAACACTGAGGAGGAATCCATCCAAGGAATAAGAGTCCTTTTAGTGGACGATGACGTCGAAAGCCTCAAGTCGTTGGGCAAGATGCTTCAAGATTATCATCAACTTGATGAGAGATTACTCTATCCATTGTAGTTTCTATCTTTTCCTTAAACAACACCCCTAATGTTGAGTCTTGTGTAAGATTGGGGAGTGGCTTGTCCATGCTAAAATTCATAGCTTTCAAGCTTAACTTAAAGGGGCTTTTCAATAAGTTTGAACTCAAGCTTGAATCAATTAATGATTGGTTAAACTCAAAGAAGGTATTTATTTTTTAATAATATTGAGATTCAAAATTTGATCTGACCTTAACTAATTTATAAAATCAGATAAGTTGAATATCATAAACTGAGTAAGTTGAACTCGAATTGACTTGAATGTTATGAATAAGGTTTTAGTTTCCTTCCCTGATTTCGGCCGTGTTAGCCTTGTTGGGTGATTAGTGACTACCCTCGAGCACATTTGTTTGGCTGGGTGCTACATTAAGATAAAGCTGAATGATGTACTTGGTTGGTGAGTGCAATTTTATTTTATTTTCAACTTTTTTTTGTCTTTGATTTTGGATTTTACATCTTGGGTATTGTCCATAAATTAGCTTTCTTTGATGGGTTTGGATTTGAATAGGCTTAAAAGTTTCGATCTCTAATTGATTTGTCTTCTCGTTCTTGATTCTTTTATTTTAAAAGTTCCACAAATGCAATGCTATACTAAATGGAAATTCGGTATATGCAATAAATACATTAAAAACTTTTAATTGGGCGACTCAGCTGGATCGTTACCACGTTTGATTAAATCTTAGAAACTCTATAGACTAAAGTAACACTATTAAAAATAATTATTTCTTGTTTAATTGTAACATGCAACCTCTAATATTGCCAGCATTTTTTAAGCATGGATGTTAATATTTTGATAAAAGGTATGATGCCTGGTTATGACTATGGTGTTTGGTGTTATTATTTCCAACAATGCCATCTCCATTCTCTTAAAGTGGTTAATAAGCCAATTACGGGGAACCATTCTTAATTTGCTATCTTATGGATTCAGTAATGTAAATGATGAATAATTTATTTATCACATGTTTATTAGATGTTTATTTTATAAGAAAAATACTTGTATATTTATAATTTATGTATCTATGGGTCTATTTGTAAATATTGTTAACAAGTGGTCTCGTTTTTTTGGATTTTGAAAACGTTAAGGTTTACTATATATATAGTGTGTGAAGCGTAAATTCATGCAAAGTACATGGTTTAAGTTTGTAACGGATTAGTATTGCATATAATGATAGTAAAAGAAATAATTTAGAAAGGGATTATAAAAGTATAATAGATAATCTTAGCAATCTTAGACAGATCCATCAAAATCATGTATTTATTTTGATAGCAAAAGCTATCCTAGGCGTGCCTTAACCACACTACAACTAAAACATGGACTACTTGGGCACCTTTTTCAAAGTTTTTATCGAAATAGATTCTCTGAGGTTCAAAAATTGGACATGTGTTTGTCTCCAATGCTTACTTTGTTAAAATATCCTACCCCTTCCCCTTCCCCCCGCCGCCGCCCCCCCCCCCCCCCAACTCTCTTCTAACTTGACTTCTGATTTCCGACCATCACATCTTTATCAATAAAATTTTCAGAAATTATTTTAGGCAATGACTTTCTTAGATAATTTGTTTGTGCGCTACGTCTAACATTTTAAGGTTTTGGTGACCAATACAAGGTCTAATTTTATAATGTAATTTAGTTTCAGTAACAAAGCCTAAGAAAGTTTTAGTAGTAAGGTGCAAAGGAGGTGAAGAAGCTCTACTCAAGCTTCATGAAGATAAAAATGGATATAACATGGTACTAACGGCTGCGCACATGATGAATATGGATGGACTTCAACTCCTCCGTCGGATCCAAGACATGAACTCGCCATTGTCTGTTGTTTGTAAGTGTCTTTTATCAAGATTGACTAATATAAGCTAATTTTAGGGCTTATTTGATTGATCTATGTAAGCCATTTTAATTTATCACCATAATATCACTACTAAAAATATTAAATACATACAAATAATAAGACAATATTAAATAGTTTTTTTTTTCTACAATGGTTTTAAAATAGTATCCATGTTTTGGTGACAATATTTTCAAATGAAGACGTAACTGAAGATTTAGTTACGAGAGCATATGAGCAAAGCGCATGCGATGTTATGATGAAACCGGACCGCGTTAACATCGTCAAACTCATAAGGCATCATTTCTTTAGCAACCACATAGTTAGAACAAATAAAAACTCCTAGAAGCCTGTAGAAGTAAGAATAGAAGGAGAAAATCCATATATGTCAAATTCAAGAAAGAAGCCACGATTTGTTTGGACTCCTGAATTAAGACAAAAATTTAAAGAGGCCGTCAATCACTATGGTGGTATTTGGAGTATGCTATCTTTCTTTCCTTTCCATACATTTTTTAACTTTGAAAGGTCACTTCATAGACAAATAATTCATGCGTCAAATAACCATGTTTTTTAGACAATATATATTTGACAGCTACAAATTTAGTTTAAAAAAGAACCATTGACTATCATTTTTATTTACTTTCCCCTAGTTTTCTTGAATTACCTAATTAGGATGCTTCCATGTGTAATTGGTAGTTGAATTTTTAAAGAAGAAAATGATATAATTATGTCATAAGATAT
The DNA here is from genome assembly GCA_024138025.1 of Combretum micranthum. Lineage (NCBI taxonomy): Eukaryota > Viridiplantae > Streptophyta > Magnoliopsida > Myrtales > Combretaceae > Combretum > Combretum micranthum. Next base: position 1,974,151 of record JAMXBD010000091.1, read on the forward strand.
TTGAAAATTTTGAGACAATTGCAATCATTTTTTTTTTTTTTGTAAATTGAAAAAATATAAATGGCAAAGTATAGTAGGAATGAATTTTCTTTTCAGTGTCATACAATTGAGTAATGTTATGCCCTATTTCAATATGTGTCTAGATGCAATGATTTTCTTCTTTCCCCTTTAGTAACACTTCAACTTAAACTTTGTCAACACTTTACAGAAGTTGTTCCTAGAGATATTTTGGCATATATGCAAGGATTGGACGGTGTCCTAGACTCTCTAAATAGACAACATATCTCCAGCCACCTTCAGGTACAATTTCAATCCATTTCCCTTCCTTTTAATGTATCAAGTTATAGTAAGCTAACATTTTTGGTGATTCAACTTGTTGTACACAGAAATTCCGTAACAAAAATGCGCTTGATTTGAATCGCCCACCAAAAGAAGGCCTAAATGGTGAAAAGTGAAACCCTGTCCTGTGGGTCAGTTTCAACACACCCACTAGGGATATTTGATTTTATGAAGGACTCTAATGATTTAGCTATCATTTCCATCTTACTGTTTTGTACAATTCAATGAAACTGAATGAGATTAGAAGTCAAAATAGTTTAGGCCACAGGTTTATTTTCTTTCAATTTGCTTGGGCTTGTACACTTCTTTTTGGAAACCTTTTTTCATTGACGTTTTTTTTTTTTTCTTTCTTTTTTTACTTGAATTGCTATGAAATCGGACCCTATTAGGAGTCAGATAACTTTGTCTTTAAAAATACCAAAAGCAATTTATAATAACTACCTTGTCACTAAAAATGAATTATTTGATCCCAGTAGAGGATACTATTTCAAAATTAATAGTGTTTTTAGCCATAACATTTTGGACCAAGTTTATTTCCAGATTTCTTAGCACATTATTGTTATATTGTAGTATGACAATTAATGCATAGATTCAATTAATAGTAGTTCAAGCCACCATATGGTCTCCAATTATATTACTATTCCTTGAATATGAGATATTGAGGAGATAAAAGATGAGTAAGCAACAATGGAAAAATGTGGAATTTATCAAGCTACATTATCGCCATGTTTCGCATGCATGATAAGAATTTGTATGCATTATATGTTGCATGCTTTCGTGTGTCTAGCCTATTTATGCTTACATGCATGGCATGCCCGTGCTTCGCTGCCAACCCATATTTCGCCCACTTATCTACACGTTAGTCATGTGCCATGCATTTAATCGCGTACGATGCTTATGCCATGTGTGTGCTGTCCATGTGTCATACCACGTGTCATTTAATATTTTCCAATGGCGATTTCTTAAATATATTATAACATTGTCATGCATTAGAAATACAAAAGATAATATTAAAAATGATGATTCAATTTTTTGCATTTTCTACTAGTTAAAATTAAAATTATTAAATAATATTCAAACATCTTTATGTTACACTAATGCTAGGATATTGCTTTGTTAAGTGGCGGCACATCTTCGTGCCATAACAATGCAATGGAAAGAAACATGTCATATGTTATTTCATTCTCTCTTATTCAACTTCCAATTCATCATGGTACGTTCCAACGCTTTTAGCATATAAACCATATGCCTTTTACACTACTCAACCCTTTTTCATCCTAACACAACCATCCCAACACTTTCAAATTCATATAAAACACATACTACAAACTCCTCTAGCAACATAACACTACTCAAACTACCATCAAAGTATAAAGATCATCCTATCACCATTTAGCATATAAACCCTATTCTAATAAAAGCATAACTTAAGTACACATAAAGCAAGAGAAACATACTTACCATAAGAACTTGTGCCTTGGTTAGGAGTCTTATTGCAAGCCTTTGAGGGTTTAATTTGTGGAAGATGAAAGGTCTAATTATATATGGCTATGAGAGAGCCTTTAGGAGAGGAAAAAATGGGGGTTTTAAGCTTTTTGAAGTGTGTTATGTTGGTTTGAAAAATTTGGACGAATTTTGCACTTTTAGAAGTTGATACTTATCCATTTGTTGACTTTAGTGGCTGCCAAATTAAGGCTTTTAATTGGCTTAGCTTTGGCTAATTAATGAGCTTGTATCTTGGCTAATTAAAGGTGGTATTGGGCTTACTTTGTAACTAACATTTTCTACTAAATGTAGGCTTAAATACATGCATAATTTGACTTGTTTCTAATCATATTTCATACATTCTAATGCACTTAAAATTTATGAACCCAATATTTAACCATTCTAAAGTATTTAATTATTTTTAACAAAACAACACAACCCATATTTCATACATCAACATGAATCACATATATCACATTTCAAAATCATATATAATTCCAATAATACATTTATAAAATATAAATTGAGAAATTCATGGCTATTTCAGACTTGGACCTTCCATCGGATTTCTCTAATTCATCATCCTCATCAGATGATCTTCTGAATCTTCTTTTACCATTCCTTCTTGGCTTGCCAGTAACAAGTGCCCTAGAATCAGATCTTGTATCCAGATCCTCTTCATTCATCAGGCTATCATTCACCATTGCAAGGGTGGGCGTTCCCTCTAGGGTAGAGTTATTAACAAACACAACTGGTGTCTCCTAACTATCAGGCAAGGAGCTCAGCAACAGCAATGCTTGGATCTCATCTTCGAGCACCAGCTTCATGTTAAATAACCGATTCACCAACCCTTGAAAATCATTCAAGTGTTCCATCATGTTGGATCCATCCCTATATTTCAGATTTACAACTCTCCTAATTAAGGTGGTTTTATTCAAGGCCGTCTGTCTCTCATTCATGGATTCCAACTTCCTCCATAAGACATATGCTCTCGTCTCTTGGGCCATATGGTGATACACACTGTGATCTACCCATTGTTGGATATAACCGACAGTTTCCCTATGCACGATTACCCAATCTGCATCAGATTTGTTCTCTGAGTTCGTAGTGTCACCACCCAAAGGCAAATATAAACCTTTATAATATAGTAGATCTTCCATCATAGATTTCTATATAGAGTAATTTGTTGAATTCGGTTTGATCATCGTACCTGATGATTCTACCATGTCTGTGCTACAATAAGAAATCTAATTTTCTTTTTGAATCATGTGCTTTGATACCACTTGTTAGGAAAAGATATGATCTTTTCCTCTTGCCAATGCGATCAACAATAAACAAAATATAAATCGAAATGTGAAAATTGAAATGACACTAGGATTTTACGTAGAAAACCCAAATCGGGAAAAACCATGGAATCAGCAACGCTTAGACCTTCCACTATAATCAATATATGGGATTATAGTTTGTTTTTCAGTAGATCTTTCTAGTAGATCACTCAATCATCGCTCCAAAATGGTAGATTTCTGTTTCTTCATCAAACCGGTGGATCTCACAAAAACTTCACCACAACTGGTGGACTACAATAGGAACAAGATTTCCTTCGTCTAGAGTCTCTCAGTCTAGGTTTCCTCACTTTTCTCTCTTTCTCTCTTTAGAATTTTCTATCTAGGCTTGAGAAGAGGCACATACTTGTTCCTTGCAAACCTTAGGATAATAAGGAGAATATATATGCAACAACAAATGGAATACAATATGCTGGGGATATTCTATATCGGTTGTGGAAGGGGTTGTGTGCTACTTTATAAGTGTGAGGGAAAGCCTCACCTCATGAGCTAGCTTTTGGGGTTGAGAAGGCCCAATAGCACCCAACAGTGGTATTAGAGTCAAGGTTTGCAACATCTTTGGTTGAGCCGGACATGGACAGTTAATCCATGGTTCGATGTGTGATAGGGAGAGATGTTGGGAATATCACATGGTTGTGGAAAGGCTGGGTGTTGCTTTATAAGTGCGAGAAAGTCTCACATCATGAGCTAGCTTTTGGGGTTGAGAAGGCCAATAGTACTCAACAATCATAAATTCAACTCTATCCAAAATCATTAAACTTGTTCTGGGCATTTTTATTCTAATTAAGATTTTCAGTATTGTGCATGTTTGAAAATTATACCTTTGCTTTTTGCCATCCTTCTACTTTTCGAGACAAATGGGTGAGCTAATGATTAAAAACCGGAAACATGAGCATTACGAATTTCCACAACATATGTTCTTTGAGGAAGTTGCATCATATAGTTTTCGTTTATGTCTTTTGTTACAAACATGTTGACAATGACAAACTCTCGTCATTGATTGCATACGTTGGGATAATGGATTGGAACATATTAGCACTAGTATGATAAGTTCATTTTATTAAAAGAAAGGTAAAAATTGAATGTCAGTATCTAAAAGAAATGGAGAGAGAGAGGGAGGGAGAAGGAGTGAGAAAGCACCTGTTGCGAGTGATAAGGGAAGGAAAGTCGAAGAGTGGTGGGACCAAAATCACTGATGGCGACAATTGCTTGTCAAACATATTTTCATGTTGTTTGTATTTTATAGAAATTTTTATTTCTTTCATTTTAATTTTTACAATTTTAAATTAAGTTTTGAAATTTTTTGCTATTTTTAATTATATTATTAAATTTATCTTAATTTAGTTGTTTTATTAGTTTGAATTAATAATTTCTAGAAATGAAAATATGCCTAAGTATTAAAACTTAATGGGAAAAACTAACGATATTAAAAAGTTCTTGTTTGTAAATTTTTGCAACTATTAAGGACTCAAATACAACAAAAAAAAAAAAAGTTTAAGATTGAAATAGAACAATAGTGAAATGTTGACTAAAAGTATACTTATCCCTTAAAAATATGCTTAATAATAAGAATTCTATCCTTCGGGAAAGAATTTACTTAATATTATGCTATACATGTTATGTATATATAATATACAAGTAGACAACGCACGTGATATAATGCAAATAAAACAACCTAAACATATATAAATTAAATAGATATATTGTTTTGATAGGTTGGAATAGGATAACCTTAATTAGTCCTAGAAATTAGAAAATTAATTACAATTCATAATTACAATTGTATTTTCTATAGGTAACTTCTCCATATTTGATAAATGCTATGCATAAATATGGTATCAAAGTTTTAGATTCATATATAAAGATACATGCTTAGACAAAAAAAGAAAAGACTATGTCTATTCAACCCTATTTAATTATATTAAACCCTATTTAATTTCATGATTTCATGATACCAAAAATATTTTACTCTAATATATTAAAAAAGGAAACGAATATGTCCATTCAATCTCTATTTAATTCTATTCAAACCCTATTTAATTTCAAAAATATTTTACATGGGAAAAGACTATGTCTATTAACCCTATTTAATGCTATTCAAACCCTATTTAATTTCATAATTTAAAGGATACAAAAATATTTTACCCATATGCTAAAAAAGGTAAAGACTATGTATATTCAACCTTTATTTAATTATTTTCAAATCCTATTAATTTTCATGATTTCAAGGATAGGAAAAAATATTTTATCATATTTTAAAAATATTATATTAAAAACATTTACCTTAAAAATATTTACACTAAAGTCACCAAAAGGGGTGATGGTTTTGCTTAATAATATAGATAAGTATTAATAAAATTTTAATGTGTATGATTTATATAATGCAAGGTAGTTATTTTATACCACATTTATATACTTATAACATATAATACCCTAAAAAAATCACTTGTTGACCATACGTGCTATTAAAGTCATCACATGAATATTTCAATAGCAATGAAATAATATTAAAAAAAATCTAATAATAGGGAAATATACAATAAGAGATAGAAAATGAATGAAAATAAATAAAATTTACTCGTATGTTTTTTATTAAATATAGACTTTCCTAGCAATTAATAATTAGAAGAAATATATGATTGCATACTCATCAAATAAAAATTACATGAATGTAAACTATATAAAATTAATTATTAAAATATCGATGCAAAAGCACCTCTTAAAGCTGTCACTATCTAACGGCTCACATTATTCTCAATCCCATGGTCAAATCACTAGTTAATATTTTAATCATTATATTTATTATATCGTTTAGATGATTGACCAAATGCATTGTAGAAGTTTTTTTAAGTATCAAATTACTACACGTATTAAATTTTATGGATAGTATGAATTGCATTAATTTGATGGATTTAATTACCGTATATTAAATTTTAAAATACTTTCTTTTACGAATTTATGGTATTCGTCGGTTTCATATTTTTGTCACAAATTTCCATAAATATTTCACTCATATTTTCTTAAAACACCCATACGGTATCCTGCGCTTACAGCGATTCATCATTGTAGTTCTGTATCCATATAAACATTGCTCTTCAAGAAACCCCATATAACATCGCACTTCAAGAAACCTAAGGTCGAGGGAATTAAACCAAACTGGATTACGATGAATATTGAAGAGGAATCTATCCAAGGAATAAGAGTCCTTTTAGTGGACGATGACGTCGAAAGCCTCGAGTCGTTGGGCAAGATGCTTCAAGATTTTCATGAACTTGGTGAGCGATTACTCTATCAATTGTAGTTTCTATCTTTTTCCTTAAACAACACCCTTCATGTCCGACCAAACACTTGGTCGGTGAATGCAATTTTATTTTATTTTCATTTTTTTTGTCTTTGATTTTGGATTTTACGTCTTGGGTATTGTTTAAAAATTAGTTTTCTTCGATGGGTTTGGATTTTTGGATTTGAATAGGCTTAACAGTTTCAATCTTTAATTGTTTTGTCTCTTGGGTTTTGATTCTTTTTGTCTTTGTTCGAGAAAAATGCCTGCTTTTAAATGTAATTACCTTAAATGCATTAAAAAGGAAAAGAAAAGAAAAGGAACACCAAAGATTGATGCATTAGGGTATTTGTATCTTCTTGATATCATAAATCTCGAATTTGTAATTCTGTGATTAGGTATAGCGTTGGAATTATAATTTATTATAAATATGTTTATAGAGCAATTCATGTGTCGGAAGGTAATTTTGGAGAAGAAAATCTTAAATTGTTAGGGAATTCATTTAGAATAGTGCTCTAATTTTTGGTATTAAGGGGTATTTGGAATCAATTGAAAATCAACCAAGTTACAATTATTATTTGAGTCCTTGTCATCGCTATTTGGTTCTTGTTATTATTAAAAGACTGCAAGGTGATTCATTACAATTGAATTCGGCATTCCTTTCCTTAGCCATACTGGTACCGTACGACTCTTGAAAAGAAAATATAAGGGTCTTACGGTTCGATTTGTTTGACCTGTTTATAAGTAAAAATATTTATTATTTGTTTGAAGTTTGTTTAAAAATGAAAATTTCTTATGGTTGTACTTTCGCATGGAATGAATGTATCAAGATATCTTTATTTTTTAAAACACATGCTCTGCATAAGAAAAATATAATTACAGTTTCAGTGACAAAGTGTAAGGGAGGCAAAGAAGCTTTGCTCGAGCTTCTTGAGAGAAAAGATGGATATGACATTGTAATGGCAGCAGCTCACATGTCGGAAGTGGATGGATTTCAACTTCTTCGTCGAATAAACTATGACTTGAAGTTACCCTTATCTGTTGTTTGTATGTAATTCTCCCACTTTTCTATTCTTTCTTTCTTTTTTTTTTTTCCTTTCCCTTAAAAAATATGGCCCAAATTTAATTAAGATTCACATGATTTGCGGAATAATATGTGAAGTACATTACCAATTTTATCGTGATCAACATCTAAACTAATTCTAGGGCTTGTTTGATTGGTTGGGATAGAGTTATATGGATTTCTATATATACAAATCTTTTTATATTGAAGGAAAATGCCATGAAGGGAAGGTTAAGAGATCATAGATTGGAACTTTAAAGAATTTGATTCCTCCTACTATGATCTAAAAATTTAGAAGCTATAATTTATTTTTCTCTTTCTTTTGCTTTTTTTTTTTTTCTGATTGCTCTTAAAATATGATTATGCTCTTATTAAAATTAGTAAATTGAATTCACTGTGTTAATTACAATTAGTGATTAGAGGTTATCAGGGCATTAAGTAAGGTGTACTAGTAGTTAGGGGGAAATTTTCAATTGATTTCATTTTCCTTTATGAGTTTTTATCATCACTGTTAACAGGCCATGCATGAAGTGGAACCAAATATAGCTACTTTAACTTATCATTATAATAGCATTGCGCTACCACAGATATTAAATGTTGACAAATGTTAAAACAATTAACTCTATCATCCAAATACTTTCCATGTATGTGGTTGAATTTTTATTTTTAATGGTTTTAAACTAATATATATGTATGTGTGTGTGTGTGTTTCGGTGACAGTATTTTCGAATAAAGATGCAACAGTAGATTCGGTTATAAGGGCATTTGATCAAGGAGCGTTGGATTTTATGATCAAACCGGACCGCATTTACCTTGTCAAACTCATATGGCAGCATATCTATGTCATCGCAAGAACAAGCAGTATTGGATATGTTGAATCCAAGGAAGAAGTCACGATTTCTTCCGACTTTTGCGTTAAGATGAAAATTTGATGAGGCCATCCATCACCAGGTATCAAGAGTATGATATCTTTCTTTTCTTTTGTTTTCATGTATTTTTAAAACTTTAAAAGGATGTTTCATAGACAAATAAATCATGCATAAACCATGCTTTTTAAACATTATTTATTTGAGGATTGCACTAAAAGCTTAGATGTTCAAACAATTGACTTTTCTTTTCTTTTCTATACATAGTTCATCCTTGATTTAGTTTAGAGAAGAACTACTTACTTGAATTTGGTCCTTTCTATTTACTTCTTTCCCTTAATTTTCCTCAATTTACCCCTTTTAAGATGCTTTCATCACGAAACAGTAGCTGAAATTATAAGAAAAAAAAATAGTTAATATCATAGTTACATCATAAACTTGTCAATATACATACTACAAATGTGGTTCCTAAAAACATTTTTATTATGTATTTATGAGTGGAGCTTATTGGAAACTATGTATCTTGGAGACGCTTGATAGCTTTTTGATCGATGATCCCTGCTTTGTCCCTCTTGTATTCTATCGTTCTTTAATTTTCTTCGACTTTGACATATCACAAAAACAAGGTTGATTTGGATTTCCCATGAATAACTTTATGAGTTGAGCTTATTGGATTGCAGAATGGAAACTATCTATCTTGGAGAGGACTGAGGAGATGCTACAACGGAGGAGATGCTTGATAGCCTTTTGATTGATGATGTTTAGCGTTTTGATAGTTCTTTTCTTAGTTAAGTTTGGGCTGTTTTCTCTTTATTCCTCCTGTTTTCTACACATGACATAACTGATTTTGCAACTATTTTGCTTCTATCATTCTTTCTTTCTCTGCAACTTTAACATATTTGATTTTTTATTATGCAACACATCACATATTTTCTTAACCATTACACAAATAGGGTTCATTTGTACTTCCCATAAATAAATAATTAAATTTAAACAATTGATTCCTATCGAAGTAATGCGATTTAGCTCTCATTTCCACTTTTTGGCTTCGAACCGACCGATGGCACCATCTAGCTTGCTACCTCTAAACTTGTTACTTCCCACCTTTTCCATGTAATTTTGACCATAAGGGAGGTACTCGTGTACTGCAATTTCATTATCCTTATCCTCCAATAATGCAACAAATTTTTATGTACCTTCGTAAACTTTTTATCAAAGCATGGTTTGACCTCCTGCAATTTTATGTGTGTGTTTTGATTTTTTAAAACTTTGAAAAAATTGCATGATTAAGGATATTTAAATTTCCTATTTAAATAAAAATAAATGAGTTGCAAAATATCCCCTTAAACTTCCACCTATAGACGGGTTCTATCACGCCCTCAATACTGTCTTGGTAGTAACACACATATTATGATGCTATTCGATATCTAAAAACTTGTATTTAGAAAGGTTGGGCAACATCAGAAAGAATCACAAGGTATTTGCATTTGTTATAACTGTATAAGGACATGGAACATCCTTGCTGACATAGGACATATGTGGTAACTTGGGACATTTAAATTGAACCTAGGAACAAATGACCAAGAACAGTAAAAGGGATCATAGACTTGCATAAGGATCTAGAACATTTTAAAGTGACCTAGGACTAATAACCTAGAAATTTAAAAGCGACCGAAACATGTGTAAGGACTTAGAACATTTTAAATTGACCTAGGACAAATAACCTATATCATTATAAGGGACCTAGGACATGTGTAAGGACTTAGAATATTTAAAAGGAACCTATTACAAATCAACTAGAATGCTAAAAAAGACCTAGAACATTTAAAAATGACTTAAGACAAAACTTAGCATCTTGTTAGTACCTAAAACAAATGGCCTAGAATACTTGGAAGGAATCTAGGATAAATGACTTAATACTTATAATGTGACGTATTACAAGTAACCTAGGACATATATAAGGACCTAGAACGTTAAAAGGGACCTAGGACAAACTACTATAAGATATGTTTGAAATTACTAGGTTCTTTATTCTAGGTGTACCATGACCTAGAACTTCCATTCTTACCTGAGAAATATGTAGTAACTCAGGATCTAGTACCTGGACTCGTGATCTAGAACATTTGCTAATACCTAGGACAAATAGTAGAGCACATGTTCGAAATGTACTGGGTTCTTTATTTTGTGTTAAATGAAGGAATATCCTTGGTTCTTTTAATATGTTCTACGTATTCGCACTTTTTCTAGGTGTACTATGACCTAGAACTTCCAATCTTACCTGGGAGATGTAAAGTAACTTGGGACTTAGTATCTAGAACTCATGACCTAGAACATTTGCTAATACCTAGGACAAACAATAGTAGCATGTGTTTGAAATGTACCGGGTTCTTTATTTTGTGCTAGGTATAGGAATATCCTAAGTTCTTTTAATATGTTCTAGGTATTTGCAGTTATAGGTATACTATGACTTGAAACTTCCACTCTTACTTAGGAGATATGTAGTAACTTGGGACCTCGCACCTAGGACTTGTGACCTAGAACGTTCTCTAATGTCTAGCTCAAAGTATAGTAGCACATGTTTTAAATGTACCGGATTTTTTATTTTGTGCTAGGTGAAGGAATATCCTAGGTTCTTTTAATATGTTATAGGTATTCACATTTATCCCAGGTGTACTATGACTTAGAACTTCCACTCTTACCTGGCAGATATGTAGTAACCTTGGTCCTAGTACCTAAGACTCGTGATCTAAAACATTTGCTAATACCTTCAGGTTCTTTATTTTGTGCTAGGTGAAGGAATATCCTAGGTTCTTTTAATATGTTCTACGTTTTTGCATTTATTCTAGGTGTACTATGACCTGGAACTTCCACTCTGACCTGAGAGATATGTAGTAACCTTGGTCCTAGTACCTGGGCCTCGTGACCTAGAACATTTGCTAATACTTAGGACAAACAATAGTAGCACACTTTTGAGTATTTCTCCTAGATTTCTTAATGTTCTAGGTCTGTATAAAATGTTCTAGGTCTGTTTGTTTATTCTAAGTCGATTTTTACTGGATGACCAAATCACCACTTGTGCACAAGTCGCCATACCATAAAAAGTAGCGACTTGACCTAAGAATTTCCATTGATTTAAAGCAGCCAATTTAATTTCTTTTTAATTTATTCCTATGCTCTCTTTTGCCTCTTTTTTCTCATATCACATCTCCTCTTCTCTTACACGCACTAACTTGTAAAATGAATCAATGGGAGTACGTTGCTTCAAGTTAATAATGTGCTAGTGGTCCTCCAATCACTTGTCAAACCTCAACGAATCTAACAATGGTACCATTTCCAACCATAAATGATGTTTCTATTATTTTTTTTACTCTTTCTTTTTACATTGCTGATTTTACTTAGGGTTTCAAATTTTTATTTTTATTAAGAGAATGGTGATGTCAATGAGAGAAATGTGTTGCCCGGGTTTAAAGAGTTCAATTTCGAGCAATTGAAGTTGGCATCTTCAAGTTTCTGGACTTCGACTTTCTTGCTAGAGTCTATGCAGTTCTTGGTCTATTTCTTTTAACAGTTTTTATAAGTTTTAGTAAAAGTAGTTAATTACATTCAGTTTCAGTTATCTTTATTGTTAACTATTGTGAAGTTACATTTAGTTTCACCAGAAACCGATTATCTGAAGGTATTTTTAGTTCTTTAACCTATATTTAGTTTATCTTTTCGCACATTTCCTTTTTGAACATTAGTAGAATAAATATCAGGATTTATTCTATTGACTATTTGTTTTTTTCCTCTAAAGTTAGGTGTTGTAATTCATTTTGTATGTTATTAATGTTAAGGCTAAATAATAAAAATTATATCACTTATACTTGCTCACTTTATTGTTATCTATAATTATAATTTCGAGTCAAGAATTTAGGTTTTAGAATAAAATGATTGTAAAAACTTAGGATATTAATTGTTGTAGGGAAGAAGATGCAACTTTCTGCTATAACTGTGAATTGAGGAATCCTATAAATTTGAGGAAAAGAAAGGATTTTGAGGGCGTTTTGATATTAGATTAATGCGAATTATGTTGGAGTCAACTACAACTACTATACCTAAGCATTTTTCATTTCTTATGATAGAAAAACAAAATTTCAAGCACCTTCATGGTCTTTGAATTAAATTAGATGTTGCAAATGGTCTAGGTGGATGGGCAGATGTTGGTGTTGATGCAAGGTTGCATTCTTAGGAACTCATGTCCAATTCAGTGAATGCCATAAAAAGGAACCAAAGAGTTCAGTTGACCTTTGAGAGTGCTGGAGAATGCTCATGGAAAGACAAAAAACAGGGTTTCTTAATGGCATCCATACTTGCACTAACAAAGAAGGGTTTTCGTTTTTAAGTTTCTTTGATTCACATACCATTTTTTTTTCCATATAATCGATATTATTTTGTAAGTCGATTGCCTTGAGACTACATAACCATAACAGTTGATTATTGTCATGCGGAAACTAACTTTTATTGATTGCATTACAGCTACAAAGAGGAAAGGGTACTAGATATTAAACTTAGCTTTGAATGGCTAAACCATGTAAAAAGCTATAATGTTGCTAATAAATGAGACATTCTCTTACTAGTGAAGCATGTAGCTATTCTAATTTTGTCAAGTTCGAATTTGTAGGAATTGAGAGTGATTGAAAGCGCGTATTTAAGATGAAAACTTACTTTGAAATGTGAAAAAAGATTGATTTTAAATGGCATTTTTATTGGAACACTAATTGACTTGATTTTTTTGGCTTTTAAGAATTTATTTTGTAGATCTTCCATGGTCAATGGCCATTAATTTTCTCAGTTTTATGATTTTAGTTGTTTCTTTTATTTTGGTTTAAAATAGTTGTTTCCTATATTGCAATGGCATTACATTGATGATATTATCCCATTTGCTTTTGGTGTTGAGGCAAACAACCAATACCTCCTTATTATTTGTTGATTATGATTCATGATTTATACTTTTTCTAGTAGTGCGCATTTACAGGGATGTGTTTTCATGACTTTATATATATCTATTGTAATATGTTATTTGCAGTTGTAATATGATTGTAGTATTTTTAGGTGGTTGTGTTGATTATTAGTTTTTGGCATTCGGATGAGGTAGGATGGGAGGTGAAGATAGCTATGGACCATTGAATGTAGTAACTAATTTCGGCATTAGAATTGAACAATTAATGGAAATGTATTCCACTTTCCTAAAGATAATGATTTTTGCATCCAAAGAACCTATACTATTGATGCCTCTTTTCATGCTATGTTCATTTGCAATAGATGTGTTTACAAATATGCTAATAGCTCTTAGATGCCTCACACTTGTTAGATTTGCTTCTTCTTATGGTTCTTGAATGAACATAGGCGACATTTGTTCTTGAAGCATTATTAGATTATGATTACTTATGATAAAATTTTTTTAGGGCATTAAGGTTTTGCTTGCTTTAATTTTAATGTAACCTTACTTTTGTCATTATAGAAATTTCTGAATCAACAACCATACGAGGCTGAAGAAATTGAGAAAGTTAAAGAGAAACCAAAACAATCCAAGAGTATTTTGTTGGATGTGGTTGAGTTTTAGGTTTTTGTTAGCTTGCATTTTGTTAAAATGAGCAAGCCTAATTATTTTTTGATATAATCTTTTATTTATAAGAGAGTGCTTATGAAGCTAGAACTCGTATGGACGTATACTACTTATGACATAACTTGATTGTGTATATGGTGTTAGTTTAATATATTGATTGTTGTTGTTGTTATTATTATTATTTAATATTTGTATATTGTTATTATTGTTCTTAATTTAGGATATTAATGCTCATTTTTAGAATTAATTATTATTTATTTATTTTTATAAATATATATCTATTGTAGGGATACAGTCCCTATGTTAAGCTACTTTAGTTAGGGGCGGCATCCCTTCTAAAGCCTTCTGACATGCAATCCCTCTAATAGGAGGTTAAAGGTAGGGACATACATCTCTACTTACTTGAATATGTATTATTTTTAAGAAAATTAAAATAGCAATAAAAGGGATGTATGTCCCTACAATTGATGGCATTTTGTAAGGATGCCGTCCGTCGAGTTATCTTTTCGTAGAGATAATTGGCTAAATGCTAATATCGCCAAGTTTTAGCAACAACTCATTGAAGGGACTACGATCCCTACAATAGCCTATTACAAGGATTTTTTTTCCTTTTGTAGTAATTGAAGGTATCTTCTATAAATGAAACTTTTTGTGACTAATCCACTCTTAGAAAATTCTAGGGCCAATCATGGTTGCACATGGGGAATTCTTGTGTCTATGTTTTCCTTGCAATTCGCGGTGATTTTAGGACGAAAAACCGACCACCATATGGCTCAAAAGTGAGTCATCTTGTTTCATTTAATGCATGGGTCATTTGGTAGCATGTTATTGGATGAAATGTCATTTTCATTTGGCTCTTACTAGCTAACTTGTTCAATTTTGAGAAGGAAAGGATGATGAAGAATTTCTAAGAAGGTAGCCGGCTCTAAAGAATCCATTGGCATCATGTATCATATACGTATTTTAGTTTGTTACTTATGTAAGCAAATATCTAAGTTATCATGTGAGCTTTAGGATCATATGCGTATAATTATATCAGTTATATGGAGGATTTTGTCTCTAAAAGTTCATCTAAGGCTTCCACAGTATTTCCATATTGTTCTTGAATTTAAAGTTTACGCGATTGGGTATTTTTAGAGTTCTATCTTATGCGATTAGAGTTTTTGGGCTGATAGGCTGAATTAGGTTTTAGTCTATGTGAACTTAGAATTCTCTAAGTAGTTTAATGGTGCAACCCAAATATTTATTTGATGTCTAGATTTGTCATGAGTTCGTTTTCTATTCTCATTATGTATTCATAATCCTAGCAGTTAATTATTTAAGTTATCGTTTTATAGCCAATAAGCTCTATTAGTTATTCACTTTCTAATGCACTTGAAATATAGTGCTACTTATAACTATATCTCGAGTTTTTGACTCAAGTCAAATGAGCCTAGGTTTGTTCCTCTTGAAGATAAGGTCTCACCCATGAACTCAACATCCAATCCATTAGCATCCTTAAAATTCACTTTCTTCTTTCAATAGTCCACAACGGCTAACCAACTCATTCCCAAAATCACTTCATATCTACCTATCTCCAACACTATTAAATCACACCTCGTACTATATTCGTGGATCTCCATTGGTCGATCCTTTAACATCTCACTTGTTTTCACAATACATCTAGTAGGGGTCTTAACACGAAAGCTAGAGGCAACAGTGACTATTGGTAAACCAACTTGTCTAGCTGGTGGTGATAAATGAGTGTGTGGCTCCTGTGTCAAACAAAGCATAGGCAGTTGCTTTAGCTACCCATATGTATCATGCGTCCAAGACTTACTAATCACTAACATCATACCATCCTAACTTACTTTCCTAACTTCCTTAACTTAACTGAGCTTGTTTTTTCTTTCCTTAAACTTGAATCTTAACAACTTAAAAACAGTAGATAAACAAGAGGAAAAAGTAGGAGATGTACCTGTAATAAGGCCGAAGTCCGGACCACTATCCTCCTCAAGAGCAGCCAATCCGCAATCTACATCTCCCCATCTCCTCACATACCCATCATCCTACGAGGTTATAGATCCTCATCCCACGCATCGCTGACCCAGAGCGGCTACCATTATTTCCACCGATCCCATTCCCGGGTCTTGCCACTGCTGATCCTCTAAAAGTTCTAGCTGGGGCATCCTTCCTCTATGGGCACTCATTGGCAAAGTGACCCCTTTGCTTGCAGACAAAACATATGGTGGTGGTCTTCCTTAGGCAATCAGTAATCTTGTGAGATGATTCGCCACAGAAATAACACTTATCCTTTAACTGTAGGCATCTCTTGGGGTAGTGATCCCCCCTACGTTTCCAGCAACTAACACCTTTAGGGGTAAGCTGTCCCCCACTAGTGTTACTCTTAAAGCCATAAAACGGCTTAAACTTCTTTTGAGAGAATCCAGATCCTGATCCTCCATAAAACTTCCTTCCAAATACCGAAGGTGTCCTTTTCTGCACTCTTGCCCTTTCTCTTCTTAGCCCCTTCCACTATCCGGGCTCTTTCTATTAATTCTCTTAATGATCTAATATCAAATTCCTCTAACCTCATCCTCAGCTCCTCATCCAATCCATTCAAGAAAACTTGTCTTTTTAACTCCTCGCTATACTTGTAAGAATCCGCATACTACAGCAACCTACTAAATTCAGTTTCATATTGCTCCATGTTCGGCCTTTCTGAGCAATGTGCAAAATCCGCACTAGACTGTACCCGAAGACTACCGGGAAAGTAGTTTTCCAAAAACTCATGGCGGAACCTTTCCTTATTGATTGGTGGCATGAGTTCTCTTTCTTGGAGTCCCACCAAACTCGTGCGTTGAGCCTAAGCATATAAGTGCTATAGTCAATTCTCAAGTGGTACGGCACCTCAAATGCATTGAAAGATCGCTCTATCTGAGCTAACCAATCCTCAGCCCCATCCGGTTTTCCAAAAACCCTTCAAAGTACCTGTTACTCTTAATGAACGCAGGTAGGGAGCTCTTATATGGCCTCATTGGGGATGGAGGAGGCAAGGGCGCAGTATGAATGCGTGCTTTCCTATGTAGGCATCCCTACAGAAGCTTGCGGTATTGGTGGTCGGAGCTGAGCTGGAGCTGGTGCTTGTGCCGGTAGAGTCTACCGAAGTGCTTCAAGCACTTGAGTCATTTATTCCATTTGTCCAAGCATGGCTTGCAAGGCTACCTGAGTAGCATCGGCGGGAAGGTTCGGAGGTAGGAGCTTGTTGCCCTTCTTCCATATTTGGTTGGTTGGAGGCTTTTCTCTTGATGTCTCCTTCTCCTACCACGACTATTGCAAATTTTATTTTGTCCAGTCAAGTAATCTTCTCAATATTTTATTAATGTTTTCAAACGAGAAAGCGGAAATAAAAGAAATTGTAGTAAAAGCGGAAAATAAAAGTACAAAAAGGAAATCAGGAATTTAAATAATAAAATCTTGAAATCATAAAGCATAACTATAACTTTATAGAGATTCAAACAGCACGTGCAAAAATCCTCATAAACGAAATCCAAGTAAAATTTTGCGTTTTAGGCAACAACAAAACAACCAACATTTAATAATAACAATGCAATTTCGGAAACAATCAAGACCACCTAAGCGATATTCTATGAGAGTCTCATGGGGTCGCCCATGGATGTTTCGCGATGCTAAGCCGATTTCTTCCTAGTGGTTACTATCCATAAGAGTTAGGAAATAGGATTCTAAGGCTCTTACCCTGGTCATCATCCTATCTAGGTCTTCCTTTTTAATTCTATTCTAGCTTTTCTTTTTCCCTCTTTAAGGCTATTTAGTTGTAGTTATGATTGTAAACTCTTAACCATGCTCTGATACCAACTTAAACTGTTACGCCCCAAAGGGTACCTAAAACGCGACAGTCCACCACATCCAATATTCAAACTTAAGTATGGCATCCTTAGTCATCCCATAAGTTTACATATCGGGTGTAAGGTGTATTTGCACAACTTTCAGGATCACACTTTGAATCGAATAGTATTAAGAAGGCGTACAATAGCATTAAGAATAGAAATCACAACAAGATAAACAAGTTAAGTCTTTACAAAAGTCAAGGGGGCATACCTCTGCCAAAATAATAATAAAGTCTATCCAGTCTAAAACCATAGTACAAACGTTAGGGTTTATGTTAAAGAGATTTTCCTAGAAGTCCATGCCTCTAGCTAGGTCCCGACTTCTTCAAAAGCTCCTTCATCCAAAAGATAACCCTGTGAAAAGTGTTCTCTTGGAACAACAAAAAATAGGAACACCACAACAAAACTATCGGGGTATAAGCTAATAGCTTAGTGAGATTCATTTCCAAATATTTAATACTCAACAACAGTATATAATAGACAAGTTATTAGCAACCATATGAAATGCACAAACAAATGAGCATACAATACATAAGACCGTCCGGAAATCTTATGTTGAATGGATTTACACCCTCCATTCGGGGTTAGGTGTTTCAGGCCCATGCAACCAACATTTAAATTCTTTTCACTTCTTATTGTGGTTGATATAAGTGCCCTAGCCACCACTTTTAAATTTTACTGTGGTTGATACAGGTGCCCACCCACGCATATTTTCAATTCCAGCCTATACGCCATCATTCGAGTTTATAGGCCCCTCGTTGCCCAGTCATTATGCCTTCTTCCCACAAAGGTATAATAACCTATGCAATGTGACCCACTACCTGATATGCATATACAGTTTATTCATATAATCGTAGCATGTTAATTAAGTAAATTAAGTACGATCATAGAGAATTTCAGACAATCCCAGTCTATACTAGTTCATACAATGATTTTTCAACAATTCTCGTCTCGATATACTTATTATTCATTCAACCAAGATTAGATCACAAATCATCGTAATTTTATCTTTTCCTAATTCTAATGCCACTATGATTACAAGCATATACATGAGTACAACTATTTAAGAAATGAACTCACTCGGCCATGGAGAGAAATCCACTAGTCGTAGTAGTCCTCGGGGAGTGGAAATCCGTCCTCCAAATCACCTAAGTACAAGGAATACCCTCAATGAGTATTTCTCATAAAGTTCTAATAAACTTAACAATTCTATTTACTAAGTTCGTTAATTTTTGCTAAGATGAAGTCCTAACTTAAAATGGTCATATCTAACTCAATTTAACTCGGAATCGCGCATATTATATGCTGATTTCTATCTACTTCGAAAGATCTATCTATCCCTAACATTATTTTCAAGTTTCAAAAATGTTTAGGTCACGAAATCATCTGATCAGCTCTGATTGGTCGAAAATTCCAATTCCGAAAAATAGTTTTGCGAATGTTTGTGATGTTTCTAGCATATAGTTTAACTACACATGCAATATTGATGATTTTCTATCATGAATGGCATGATGTGAACTTGATGCATATATGCTCTTGACATTATTTTCTAAAAGGAAATTTAAGAAACTTTTTATTTGTAGAACTCCATGATTATCTACTTTCAAGAAAACTAGTTTCCCAATTTTTGACCATTCCATTTGTTTTGGAGTTATTTTCTTAAGAAAATCAAATTATCCTTGTCTAAATTGAGTCTTCATCATATCTATTACATAGGCCTTCATTTCTACATAAAAATTTGCATCTTACACTTTGTAAATATGTTTTCAAATAGGATTTATTCAAAAATCCGAATTTTTAGAAATTAAATTCTTGAATGATTCTTTTGGGAAAAACTTGTTTAATGCATCAAAATTTAAGACTTTAAGATACCTATTACTTAAGGACTCCATTTAATACATAAAACTTCTATTTTGAGCTTAGATGATAGGTGTTCTTATGGCCTACATTCAAAATTACGCATTTCACAAGTTGACTAATAACTCAAAATTTTCTATCTTATTTCTACTCTTTGTTTTACACATTAATTTCATCTAAACTCATTTCAACTTATGAAAATCACTACTTAATGATACTTATTACCTATATCCTTCATTTTTCACATAAAACATGAGTTTTAAAGTTGATAAAAGGGTTTTTAAAATAGGGCTTTGAAATCATACGAATTTGTCTTTGAACATTTCAAACAAAAACTTTTCCTTTGTAAGTTCCTTGTTTTATTTGCCTAAGGATCTACCAACTACAACATCTATATACACAAAACAAAGCCTTCATGAGCATTAATGCATGAAAACATAAATCATCCATAAGATCATAAATGTCAAGCATGCTATAAGCATCTAAAAGCCAGATCTACTACTTGATGTATGAAATGAAGTTTAAAAGAATGAACATGGGTTTTTATGCTAGATCTCTACTTTACCCTACTTTTACATGCATAAACATAAAAATACTTCAACAAAAACTTAATCAAATACAAGATCTACTCTTGTGATACCTTGATATTCATGTAGTAGCATTTTCTTGTCCCTAGCAAGTGCTCATGGGGACTTAGAGTGAAAACACTCATGAATAATCTTGCCATTACAAGATTAGATGGTAGTAAGGCTTAAGAATCATCACCTAAGGTTGGATTTATTGAAGAAAAGAAGAAGAATGAAGCTTGTTGTGTGTGTGTGTGAGGGGAGTAGAGGTTACGGCAATAGGGAGAGAAAAGAGAGGTTTTTGTGAGCTTTTGAAACAAATGAAATAAAGTGAAGGAGAGAGAAAGTAAAAGACTATTTATATTAAGTGAAATTAGGGTTTGTTTTTATTATAAAAAGAAAATAAATAAACCAAATGGAGGCAAAGAGGGGGAGGGGTGCGCTGGTTCAAGAGGGAGAAAGAGAGGAGAGAGTTTGATTTTATTTGTTTTGTAATTTATGTAATAATATATCTTAAATTGTAATAATTCTTAAGAGACAAACTTTTCTTGGAAAAGAAAATGTAATGGAGTGTTTGTGAGGATGTAAGACTAGGGTATGATGTGTATGTAGTAGGTTGTACTTGTGAATAGTAATAAATAGTGAACAAGACATTTACTTTACCGGTAGCAAGGAAAATACAGGAAAAAGGCTATAACTGTAATTTTTATAACCCGAAAAATTATAAAACGTATATTTTTGAAATCTTTATAAAATTTCAATTCTAAAGAGTATTCAGAATATTTTTCTGAATTTCTAGTTCAGGGCCCGTTTTCTGTAATGGAGCTCGAGAAGACCCAGAATAGAAAACTTTTCGAAATCAGAACTTTTTACAGTTTGAAATATACTTTAAAACAATAATCCACATCAAAATATCCTATAGAGGTTCTTTCAAATTGAAATCGAAGAAAATTCGGATCTAGGGTTCCTAGGTTGCTCATACTAATCCTGTTTAGGGTTTTGGTTTTCGATTTTCGAAGTTTACTCGGTTACTAAGAAAACCGAGGTTTACACTTTTTGTAGGGATGCCATCCATCGAGTTATCTTTTCGTAGAGATGAATGGCTAAATGCTAATATTGCCAAGTTTTAGCAACAACTCATTAAAGGGACTACGATCCCTACAATAGCCTATTACAAGGATTTTTTTCCTTTTGTAGTAATTGAAGGCATCTTCTATAAATGAAACTTTTTGTGACTAGTCTACTCTTAGAAAATTCTAGGACCAATCACGGTTGCACATGGGGAAATTCTTCTGTCTATGTTTTCCTTGCAATTCGCGGTGATTTTAGGAGGAAAAACCGACCTCCATATGCCTCAAAAATGAGTCATCTTGTTTCATTTAATGCATGGGTCATTTGGTAGCATGTTATTGGATGAAATGTCATTTTCATTTGGCTTTTACTAGCTAACTTGTTCAATTTTGAGAAGGAAAGGACGATGAAGAATTTCTAAGAAGGTAGCCGGCTCTAAAGAATCCATTGGCACCATGTATCATATACGTATTTTAGTTTGTTACTTATGTAAACAAATATATAAGTTATCATGTGAGCTTTAGGATCATATGCGTATAATTATATCAGTTATATGGAGGATTTTATCTCTAAAAGTTCATCTAAGGCTTCCACAGTATTCCCAGATTGTTCTTGAATTTAAAGTTTACGCGATTGGGTATTTTTAGAGTTCTATGCTACGATTAGAGTTTTTGGGCCTGATAGGCTGAATTAGGGTTTTACTCTATGTGGACTTAGAATTCTCTAAGTAGTTTAATGGTGCAATCCAAATATTTATTTGATGTCTAGATTTGTAGGTATGGTTCGTTTTCTATTCTCATTGTGTATTCATAATTCTAGCGGTTAATTATTTAAGTTATCGTTTTATAGCCAATAGGCTCTATTAGTTATTCACTTTCTAATGCACTTGAAATATAGTGCTACTTATAATTATATCTCGAGTTTTTGACTCAAGTCATGAGATCTTGTCTTTGGTATCTTTTAACATCTATGAATTTTCTATGTAGGATTTTAAGTTAAAAACAAGCTCATGACTATTCAAAGTTTTTAACTAGGGTTTTTATTGGCTTACGAATTCACTATCTATAGTTTATTACTATTTTAATCATTATACTAGTATGAAAATTCTTAGGGATTACAGATTCACCCTTAAACCTGCATCTACATATGGATTTACCACTCAACCCTAAATTCATGAAAAATTTTAACCATCCCTAACAATGTGAGATTATCGAAAGTTTAAGAGGTTAAAAATCTCACTTTGAAAATTGAAAGGGGTAAATCCACACCTTTAAAAGAGTTTAATGATAATTTACAAATTCCTCAATTTTTATTTATGTTCCCATGAGTACCACCTACTAAAAAGGAAAGAATGGAATTGTTGCTCAGGCAGCGATTGTGCCAATATCCGACAAGCGCATTTCCGAGTTGTCAACAGAGTTCATAGGTGCCTAAAATCCAAATAACATAATAGTGGATGCTTTTTAAAAATAACTAAATTGTTGTCTATTAGTAGGACTATGAAATAACACATCAAGCTCATATATGTAAATAAGAGTTGCTTTCAAGCCCTATTTTAAAATAATAATAGCTCCTACATAAGTAACACTTTTTCCCCTTAAATAAATAATAAAAATAACTAAAAATTAAAAAAAAAAGTTAAATGGCACTTATAAAATCGAGCAATATGTGTTGAAAACTAAATTAACATTTTGCTTACTCTAGGATGGCAAGGTATGATTCCCTTTATATACTTCTTCTTTTTTCCCCCTCTTTTTGGCTAACAAGAAGCTAATAAATAAGAGAAACTAGCAGTTATTAAAGATAAGGGCATAAAGAAAAAGACACATATTTATGTTATGATTGGTATACAGGAATGGATGCGGAATGAAATCATGATTTCGTATCCCATTCTCCTTCCCACATTTAGATTGAATTTAAGAAGCCGATATTGTGATCTCTTAAAACCAATGATTCCAGATTTAAGGTGAATTGCCCCTTTAAAAGGAAAGAATTGCAATTCGATTTCCCTTTTTTCAATATATCATTGTGTATAGACATCGGGACGGTTCGGGTCGGTTCCGGACCCGAACTGGAACCGGAACAGCCAGAGCCAGGGCAGTTCACGGTTCCACAGAACCGTCGATTCTGACGGTTCTGGTTCCACGTGAACCGTGAACCATCTTTATTTCTTCTTCTTCTTCTTCTTTCTTCTTTTTTTTTTTTTTTAAACAGACCCACCCCACACCCCCACCCCTCCTATCAAGTCCGAATTTCGCAAATTCTTAGAGAATTAAATCTTGTCTCAGACGTATTGCAGGTCTAGCTCAAACTATGGAAGAGGATGGAGTGTTTTTAAAGATCCTCCAATATCTATATTACGTTTGTTGGAGGATGATTGGAGTTCCTTTGGTTTGTACGGGGATTATCGTTTTAAGTCCAAAAGATGTCCTAAAAGGGCAATGTACTTAGTAATTACATGCCATGGCTGCTCTATTTTTTGTTTTTTGAATATAGAGGCATGGGGATTATTTATAGTTGGAACTGTTTGTGAAACTTTTTGTTGCTTAATGTAAATATTTGTTATCTATAAAAAAAAGAGAGGAAGAATTAAAATTAAATTTGGCGGGTCGGAACCGGTGGAACCGCGGTTCTGTGTGACGAACCGCTAAGACCCGCCGGTTCCTGCGGTCCTTCGGCGGTTCATAACGTCCCCGACGGGGCGGTTGGGTACGGAACCGCCGAGGACAGTTCGCGATTCAGAACCGCCCCGTGGTGATGTCTAATTATGTATCTATCTCTATTAAATAATTAAGATAAATTCTAATCTAGGATTCCTTATCCACTTTTATAAAATAACCAGTCAATAATATGTAAAATCCGGAGGTGTTTATCCACGTAATAATAATAATATGTACCCACTTTTATTTATAGCATTTAACAATCAACTTGGATATGATCATATGAATTCTTTTTGTTAGTGAAAGTCATGTTTATGGTTTATTTAAAAAAATAATTACATAAATATCAATTAAACAAAAAAAATACACAATTATGATTTTGTAATACATATATTGTATAAAACATAACAATTTTTTATTTTGTGTCACATGTGACAAATGCGATACTAGTAAAAAAATAAGTATCACATTTATAATACAATACTACTATGAATGTGTATCTCTTATATAAAATGCGATATAATAATTACTATTTTACTATATCGCAATTAATAAATGTGACACACATTCAAATTGTAGTATCACATTTATTAAAGACTATGCTCCACTAGTAAATGTGTAATTCTTTCCAAAAGCACCCATAAAAGAGAAATTATTCCTTTCTTCATGCCAAAAAAATCTTGGTATGTAGAGGTGTGCAAAAAAACTGATGAAACCGAAAAACCAAACCAAAATAAAACTAATCCGAAAAATATGGTTAACCGGTTCATTGGTTTCGGTTTAGGATTACGGTTTTTATTTTTTTTTTTCGGTTTTCGGTTTCTGTTTCGTTTGTAACACAAAAAACCGATGGTTAACGATTAATCTTTTCAATATTTATAAATATATTATATATAATTTACATATATATAATTATTTTTAATCTATATATATGATTTACATATACATATAATTTACTTATGTTAGTATTCCTTCTATTTCGATTAAAATAATATTGTTTATGTTTGATGGAGTTAATATGGTAATTATCTTGGTTTGATTTTATTGATAATGATACATCCAATGGTTTGTTTTTCCCCTTTTCCTTAATTTGATTTTCTTTTTTTTAAAGCTCTTGTAATATATATAATAATTTAAAGAAAAACTCTATGATAAATGCTAAAAAATAAGGTTTGTTAAAATTATCAATTTGATTTGTTGAACCAAAAATGTTAATAAAAAATCGAAAATTAAAATAAAACGGTTAACCGTTACGGCGGTTAACCATTTATAATGGACCGGTTAAGGATCGAAAAATTAAAAAACCGATCATTATGGTTAGGTTCAAAAAATAAGGTCACGGACCGGTTAACCGATCCGTGAACACCCTTATTGGTATGGCCACTACAACTCCATGTATGTTGACATGACAAATGTTTGGCAAAAAAAGAGAAATGGCAAAGGTTAAAGAAATTAAATAATAATATAATTAGTATTTATTAATAGTAAAAAATGAAATAAAAAATCACATCTTGACCATATGTGCCATTAAAGTCATCTCACGAATATTTCAACAACCATGAAATAATATAAAAGAAAAAAGATGTAATAATAGGGAAATATATGATAAGAGAAAGGATGGAAACATATGGATAAAAATTGCTTGTATTTTTTTTAATTAATTAGAGACTATCCTAGCAATGAATAATCCATATCTGAAGAAAGTATATGATTACTGACTCAACAAATAAAAATTACATAAATATAAATTATATAAAACTAATTATCAAAATACATACATAGAATCACATCTTAATGATACAATTCTAATAAAAATACTTATACTAAGGCTGGGGAAAAAAAAACCGACCGAACCGCAAACCACACTGGACTGAATCAAAACAAAATTTCAATTAAATTTTCTAACAAGTTCGGTTCGGATTGTAGCATTTGATTCCCAGTCCAGTTCATAATACCCTACCGTGTAAAGTAAAATAAAAAGATTCGCAAAAAAGCATTAATGATTTCTGCTTCTTCCATTGCTATGTTCAAGTGAATTTTTTTTTCAATATTAAATTTTCAAGTGAATTTTTTTTTGTCTTTGATTTGGATTTTACATCTTGGGTATTGTCATAAATTAGTTTTCTTTGTTGGGTTTGGATTTGAATAGGCCTAAAGTTTCGATCTCTAATTGTTTTGCCTTCTCGTTCTGATACTTTTATTTTGAAAGTTCCACAAATGCAATGCTATACTAATGGAAATTCGGTATATGCAATAAATACATTAAAACTTTTAATTGGGCGAATCAGCTGGATCGTTCACCTCGTTTGATTAAATCTTAGAAACTCTATTGGACTAAAGTAACACTATTAAATATAATTATTTCTTGTTTAATTGTAACATGCAGCCTCTAATATTGCCAGCATTTTTTAAGCATGGATGTTAATTTTTGATAAAAGGTATGATGCTGGTTTGACTATGGTGTTTGGTGTTATTATTCCAACAATGCCATCACCATTCTCTTAAAGAGTTCAAAAGCCAATTACGGGAACCATCTTAATTTGCTATCTTATGGATTCAGTAATGTAAATGATGAAATAATTTATTTATCACATGTTTATTAGATGTTTATTTTATATGAAATATACTTGTATATTTAATTTATGTATTAGGGTCTATTTGTAAATATTGTTAACAAGTGGTCTCGTTTTTTGGATTTTGAAAACATTAGGGTTTACTATAATATAGTGTGCGAAGCGTAAATTCATGCAAAGTACATGGTTTAAGTTTGTAACGGATTAGTATTGCATATAATGATAGTAAAAGAAATAATTTAGAAAGGGATTATAAAAATAGAATAGATAATCTTAGCAATCTTAGACAGATCCA
The DNA here is from genome assembly GCA_024138025.1 of Combretum micranthum. Lineage (NCBI taxonomy): Eukaryota > Viridiplantae > Streptophyta > Magnoliopsida > Myrtales > Combretaceae > Combretum > Combretum micranthum. The sequence goes on from JAMXBD010000091.1 coordinate 2,001,041, forward strand.
TCAAAATCATGTATTTATTTTGATAGCAAAAGCTATCCTAGGTGTGCCTTAACCACACTAGAACTAAAACATGGACTACTTGGGCACCTTTTTCAATGTTTTTATCGAAATAGACTCTCTGAGGTTCAAAAATTTTTTGACATGTGTTTGTCTCCAATGCTTGCTTTGTTAAAATATCCTAACCCTTCTCTTCTAACTTGACTTTCCGATTTCCGCCCATCGCATCTTTATCAATAAAATTTTTAGAATTTTTTTGAGCAATGAGCTTTCTCAGATAATTGTTTGTGCGCTACGTCTAACATTTAAGGTTTTGTGTGACCAATACAAGGTCTAATTTTATAATTTAATTTAGTTTCAGTAACAAAGCCTAAGGAAGTTTTGGTAGTAAGGTGCAAGGAGGTGAAGAAGCTCTACTCAAGCTTTATGAAGATAAAAATGGATATAACATGGTACTAACGGCTACGCACATGATGAATATGGATGGATTTCAACTCCTTCGTCGGATCCAGGACATGAACTTGCCATTGGTTGTTGTTTGTAAGTGTCTTTTATCAAGATTGACTAATATAAGCTAATTTTAGGGCTTATTTGATTGATTTATGTAAGCCATTTTAATTTATCACCATAATATCACTACTAAAAATATTAAATACATACAAATAATAAGACAATATTAAATAGTGTTTTTTTCTACAATGGTTTTAAAATAGTATCCATGTTTTGGTGACAGTATTTTCAAATGAAGACGTAACTGAAGATTTAGCAGCCACATAGTTAGAACAAATAAAAACTCCTAGAAGCCTGCAGAAGTAGAATAGAAGGAGAAAATCCAGATATGTCAAATTCAAGAAAGAAGCCACGATTTGTTTGGACTCCTGAATTAAGACAAAAATTTGAAGAGGCTGTCATCACTATGGTGGTATTTGGAGTATGCTATCTTTCTTTCCTTTCCATACATTTTTAACTTTGAAAAGGTCACTTCATAGACAAATAATTCATGCGTCAAATAACCATGTTTTTTAGACAATAAATATTTGACAGCTACAAATTTAGTTTAAAAAAAGAACCATTGACTATCAATTTTATCATTTTATTTACTTTCCCCTAGTTTTCTTGAATTACCTAATTAGGATGCTTCCATGTATTTGGTAGTTGAAATTTTAAAGAAGAAAATGATTTAATTATTGTCATAAGATATTTGAAAATTTTGAGACAATTACAATCATTTTTTTTTTTGTAGATTGAAAAAATATAAATGGCAAAGTATAGTAGGAATAAATTTTCTTTTCAGTGTCATACAATTGATTAATGTTATGCCCTATTTCAATATGTGTCTAGATGCAATGATTTTCTTCTTTCCCCTTTAGTAAACTTCAACTTAAACTTTGTCAAACCTTATAGAAGTTGTTCCTAGAGATATTTTGGCATATATGCAAGAATTGGATGGTGTCTAGGCTCTCTAATAGACAACATATCTCCAGCCACCTTCAGGTACAATTTCAATCCATTTCCATTCTTTTAATGTATCAAGTTATAGTAAGCTAACATTTTTGGTGATTCAACTTGTTGTACGTAGAATTCCGTAAAAAAAATGCACTTGATTTGAATCTCACCAAAGAAGGCCTAAATGGTGAAAAGTGAAACCCTCTCCTGTCGTCAGTTTCAACACACCCACTAGGGATATTGATTTTATGAAGGACTCTATGATTTTTAAGTATCATTTCCATCTTACTGTTTTGCACTCCAATTGAAACATGAATGAGGTTAGAAGTCAAAATAGTTTAGGCCACAGGTTTACTTTCGTTCTATTTGCTTGGGCTTGTACACTTCTTTTGGAAGGCTTTTTTCTTGACATTTCTTTTTTTTTTTTTTTCCCTTTTGTACTTGAATTGCTATGAAATCGGACCCTATTAGGGGTCAGATAACTTTGTCTTCAAAAATACCAAAAGCAATTTGTAATAACTACCTTGTCACTAAAAATGAATTATTTGATCCCAAGAGGATACGATTTCATTTTTAATAGTGTTTTTAGCCATAACATTTTGGACTAAGTTTATTTCCAGATTTCTTAGCACATTATTGTTATATTGTTGTATGCAATTAATGCATAGATTCAATTAATAGTAGTTCAAGCCACCATATGGTCTCCAATTATATTATATTCCTTGAATATGAGATATTGAGGAGATAAATGATGAGTAAGCAACAATGGAAAAAATGTGGAATTTATCAAGTTACATTATCGCCATGTTTCGCATGCATGATAGGAATTTGTATGATTATATGTTGCATGCTTTTGTGTGTTAGCTATTTATGCTTACATGCATGGCATTGCCATGCTTCGCTTGCCAGCCCATAATTTCGCCCAACTTATCTACACGTTTAGTCATGTGCCATGCATTTTAATCGCGTACGATGCTTATGCCATGTGTGCTGTCCAAGTGTGATACCACGTGTCATTTAATATTTTCCAATGGTGATTTCTTAAATATATTATAACATTGTCATGCATTAGAAATACAAAAGATAATATTAAAAATGATGATTCAATTTTTTGCATTTTCTACTAGTTAAAATTAAAATTATTAAATAATATTCAAACATCTTTATGTTACACTAATGCTAGGATATTGCTTTGTTAAGTAGCGGCACATCTTCGTGCCATAACAATGCAATGGAAAGAAACATGTCATATGTTATTTCATTCTCTCTTATTCAACTTCCAATTCATCATGGTACGTTCCAACGCTTTTAGCATATAAACCATATGCCTTTTACACTACTCAACCCTTTTTCATCCTAACACAACCATCCCAACACTTTCAAATTCATATAAAACACATACTACAAACTCCTCTAGACATATGACACTACTCAAACTACCATCAAAGTATAAAGATCATCCTATCACCATTTAGCATATAAACCCTATGCTAATAAAAGCATAACTTAAGTACACATAAAGCAAGAGAAACATACTTACCATAAGAACTTTGTACCTTGGTTAGGAGTCTTATTGCAAGCCTTTGAGGGTTTAATTTGTGGAAGATGAAAGATCTAATTATATATGGCTATGAGAGAGCTTTTAGGAGAGGAAAAAATGGGGTTTTTAAGCTTTTTGAAGTGTGTTATGTTGGTTTGAAAAATTTGGACGAATTTTGCACGTTTAGAAGTTGATACTTATCCATTTGTTGACTTTAGTGGCTGCCAAATTAAGGCTTTTAATTGGCTTAGCTTTGGCTAATTAATGAGCTTGTATCTTGGCTAATTAAAGGTGGTATTGGGCTTACTTTGTGACTAAAATTTTCTACTAAATGTAGGCTTAAATACATGAATAATTTGACTTATTCTAATCATATTTCATACATTCTAATGCACTTAAAATTTATGAACCCAATATTTAACCATTCTAAAGTATTTAATTATTTTTAACAAAACAACACAACCCATATTTCATACATCAACATGAATCATATTTATCACATTTCAAAATCATATATAATTCCAATAATACATTTATAAAATATAAATTAGGAAATTCATGGCTATTTCAGACTTGGACCTTCCCTTGGATTTCTCTAATTCATCATCCTCATCAGATGATCTTCTGAATCTTCTTTTACCATTCCTTCTTGGCTTGCCAGTAACAAGTGCCCTAGAATCAGATCTTGTATCCAGATCCTCTTCATTCATCAGGCTATCATTCACCATTGCAAGGGTGGGCGTTCCCTCTAGGACAGAGTTATTAACAAACACAAGTGGTGTCTCCTAACTATCAGGCAAGGAGCTCAGCAACAGCAATGCTTGGATCTCATCTTCGAGCACCAGCTTCATGTTAGACAACTGATTCACCACCCTTGAAAATCATTCAAGTGTTCCATCATGTTGGAATCCATCCCTGTATTTCAGATTTACAACTCTCGTAATTAAGGTGGTTTTATTCAAGGCCGTCTGTCTCTCATTCATGGATTCCAACTTCCTCCATAAGACATATGCTCTCGTCTCTTGGCCCATATGGTGATACACACTGTGATCTACCCATTGTTGGATATAACCGACAGTTTCCCTATGCATGATTACCCAATCTGCATCAGATTTGTTCTCTGAGTTCGTAGTGTCACCACCCAAAGGCAAATATAAACCTTTACAATACAGGAGATCTTCCATCATAGATTTCTATATGGAGTAATTTGTTGAATTCAGTTTGATCATCGTACCTGATGATTCTGCCATGTCTGTGCTACAATAAGAAATCTAATTTTCCTTTTGAATCATGTGCTTTGATACCACTTGTTAGGAAAAGATATGATCTTTTCCTCTTGCCAATGCGATCAACAATAAACAAAATATAAATCAAAATCTGAAAATTGAAATGACACTAGGATTTTACGTAGAAAACCCAAATCGGGAAAAACCATGGAATCAGCAACGCTTAAACCTTCCACTATAATCAATATATGGGATTATAGTTTGTTCTTCACTAGATCTGTCTAGTAGATTACTCAATCATCACTGCAAAATGGTAGATTTCTGTTTCTTCATCAAACCGATGGATCTCAAAAAAACTTCACCACAACTGGTGGATTACAATAGGAACAAGATTTCCTTCAACTAGAGTCTCTCAATCTAGGTTTCCTCACTTTTCTCTCTTTCTCTCTTTAGAATTTTCTATCTAGGCTTGAGAAGAGGCACATACTTGTTCCTTGCAAACCATAGGATAATAAGGAGAATATATATGCAACAACAAATGGAATGCAATTGCTGGGGATATTCTATATCGGTTGTGGAAGGGGCTGTGTGCTACTTTATAAGTGTGAGGGAAAGCCTCACCTCATGAGCTAGCTTTTGGGGTTGAGAAGGCCCAATAGCACCCAACAGTGGTATTAGAGTCAAGGTTTGCAACATCTTTGGTTGAGCCGGACATGGACAGTTATTCCTATGGTTCGATGTGTGATAGGGAGAGATGTTGGGAATATCCCACATCAGTTATGGAAAGGCTGGGTGTTGCTTTATAAGTGCGAGAAAGTCTCACATCATGAGCTAGCTTTTGGGGTTGAAAAGGGCCAATAGTACTCAACAATCATAAATTCAACTCTATCCAAAATCATTAAACTTGTTCTGGGCATTTTTATTCTAATTAAGATTTTCAGTATTGCTGCATGTTTGAAAATTATACCTTTGCTTATTTGCCATCCTTCTACTTTTCGAGACAAATGGGTGAGCTAATGATTAAAAACCGGAAACATGAGCATTACGAATTTCCACAACATATGTTCTTTGAGGAAGTTGCATCACTATAGTTTTCGTTTATGTCTTTTGTTACAAACATGTTGACAATGACAACTCTCGTCATTGATTGCATACGTTGGGATAATGGATTGGAACATATTAGCACTAGTATGATAAGTTCATTTTATTAAAAGAAAGGTAAAAATTGAATGTCAGTATCTAAAAGAAATGGAGAGAGAGAGGGAGGGAGAAGGAGTGAGAAAGCACCTATTGCGAGTGATAAGGGAAGGAAAGTCGAAGAGTGGTGGGAACAAAATCACTAATGGCGACAATTGCTTGTCAAACATATTTTCATGTTGTTTGTATTTTATAGAAATTTTTATTTCTTTCATTTTAATTTTTACAATTTTAAATTAATTTTTGAAATTTTTTGCTATTTTTAATTATATTATTAAATTTATCTTAATTTAGTTGTTTTATTAGTTTGAATTAATAATTTCTAAAAATGAAAATATGCCTAAGTATTAAAACTTAATGGGAAAAACTAACGATATTAAAAAGTTCTTGTTTGTAAATTTTTGCAACTATTAAGGACTCAAATACAACAAAAAAAAAAAATGTTTAGGATTGAAATAGAACAATAGTGAAATGTTGACTAAAAGTATACTTATCCCTTAAAAATATGCTTAATAATAAGAATTCTATCCTTCGGGAAAGAATTTACTTAATATTATGCTATACATGTTATGTATATATAATATACAAGTAGACAACGCATCCGTGATATACATGCAAATAAAACAACCTAAACATATATAAATTAAATAGATATATTGTTTTGATAGGTTGGAATAGGATAACCTTAATTAGTCCTAGAAATTAGAAAATTAATTACAATTCATAATTACAATTGTATTTTCTATAGGTAACTTCTCCATGTTTGATAAATGCTATGCATAAATATGGTATCAAAGTTTTAGATTCATATATAAAGATATATGCTTAGGCAAAAAAAGAAAAGACTATGTCTATTCAACCCCTATTTAATTATATTAAAACCCTATTTAATTTCATGATTTCATGATACCAAAAATATTTTACTCCAATATATTAAAAAAGGAAAAGAATATGTCCATTCAATCTCTATTTAATTCTATTCAAACCCTATTTAATTTCAAAAATATTTTACACGGGAAAAGACTATGTCTATTTAACCCTATTTAATGCTATTCAAACCCTATTTAATTTCATAATTTAAAGGATACCAAAAATATTTTACGTCCATATGCTAAAAAAGGTAAAGACTATGTATATTCAACCTTTATTTAATTATTTTCAAATCCTATTAATTTTCATGATTTCAAGGATAGGAAAAATATTTTATACTCATATTTTAAAAATATTATATTAAAAACATTTACCTTAAAAATATTTACACTAAAGTCACCAAAAGGGGTGATGGTTTTGCCTTAATAATATAGATAAGTATTAATAAAATTTTAATGTGTATGATTTATATAATGCAAGGTAGTTATTTTATACGCTACATTTATATACTTATAACATATAATACCCTAAAAAAATCACTTGTTGACCATACGTGCTGTTAAATCATCACATGAATATTTCAATAGCAATGAAATAATATTAAAAAAAAATCTAATAATAGGGAAATATACAATAAGAGATAGAAAATGAATGAAAATAAATAAAATTTACTCGTATGTTTTTTATTAAATATAGACTTTCCTAGCAATTAATAATTAGAAGAAATATATGATTGCATACTCATCAAATAAAAATTACATGAATGTAACTATGTAAAATTAATTATTAAAATATCGATGCAAAAGTACCTCTTAAAGCTGTCACTATCTAACGGCTCACATTATTCTCAATCCCATGGTCAAATCACTAGTTAATATTTTAATCATTATATTTATTATATCGTTTAGATGATTGACCAAATGCATTGTAGAAGTTTTTTCAAGTATCAAATTACTACACGTATTAAATTTTATGGATAGTATGAATTGCATTAATTTGATGGATTTAATTACCATATATTAAATTTTAAAATACTTTCTTTTACGAATTTATGGTATTCGTCGGTTTCATATTTTTGTCACAAATTTCCATAAATATTTCACTCATATTTTCTTAAAACACCCATACGGTATCCTGCGCTTACAGCGGATTCATCATTATAGTTCTATATCCATATAAACATTGCTCTTCAAGAAACCCCATACAACATCGCACTTCAAGAAACCTAAGGTCGAGGGAATTAAACCAAACTGGATTACGATGAATATTGAAGAGGAATCTATCCAAGGAATAAGAGTCCTTTTAGTGGACGATGACGTCGAAAGCCTCGAGTCGTTGGGCAAGATGCTTCAAGATTTTCATGAACTTGGTGAGAGATTACTCTATCAATTGTAGTTTCTATCTTTTTCCTTAAACAGCACCCCATGTCCGACCAAACACTTGGTCGGTGAATGCAATTTTATTTTATTTTCATTTTTTTTGTCTTTGATTTTGGATTTACGTCTTGGGTATTGTTTAAAAATTAGTTTTCTTCGATGGGTTTGGATTTTTGGATTTGAATAGGCTTAACAGTTCAATCTTTAATTGTTTTGTCTCCTGGGTTTTGATTCTTTTTGTTTTTGTTCAGAAAAATGCTGCTTTTAAATGTAATTACCTTAAATGCATTAAAAAGGAAAAGAAAAGAAAAGGAACACCAAAGATTGATGCATTAGGGTATTTGTGTCTTCTTGATATCATAAATCTCGAATTTTAATTGTGATTAGGTATAGCGTTGGAATTATAATTTATTATAAATATGTTTATAGAGCAATTCATGTGTCGGAAGGTAATTTTGGAGAAGAAAATCTTAAATTGTTAGGGAATTCATTTAGAATAGTGCTCTAATTTTTGGTATTAAGGGGTATTTGGAATCAATTGAAAATCAACCAAGTTACAATTATTATTTGAGTCCTTGTCATCGCTATTTGGTTCTTGTTATTATTAAAAGACTGCAAGGTGATTCATTACAATTGAATTCGGCATTCCTTTCCTCAGCCATACTGGTACCGTACGACTCTTGAAAAGAAAATATAGGGGCTTACGGTTCGATTTGTTTGACCTGTTTATAAGTAAAAATATTTATTATTTGTTTGAAGTTTGTTTAAAAATGAAAATTTCTTATGGTTGTACTTTCGCATGGAATGAATGTATCAAGATATCTTTATTTTTTAAAACACATGCTGCATAAGAAAAATATAATTACAGTTTCAGTGACAAAGTGTAAGGGAGGCAAAGAAGCTTTGCTCGAGCTTCTTGAGAGAAAAGATGGATATGACATTGTAATGGCAGCAGCTCACATGTCGGAAGTGGATGGATTTCAACTTCTTCGTCGAATAAACTATGACTTGGGGTTACCTTATCTGTTGTTTGTAAGTAATTCTCCCACTTTTCTATTCTTTCTTTCTTTCTTTTTTTCCCTTTCCCTTAAAAAATATGGCCCAAATTTAATTAAGATTCACATGATTTGCGGAATAATATGTGAAGTACATTACCAATTTTATCGTGATCAACATCTAAACTAATTCTAGGGCTTGTTTGATTCGTTGGGATAGAGTTATATGGATTTCTATATATACAAATCTTTTTATATTGAAGGAAAATGCCATGAAGGGAAGGTTAAGAGATCATAGATTGGAACTTTAAAGAATTTGATTCCTCCTACTATGATCTAAAAATTTAGAAGCTATAATTTATTTTTCTTTTTCTTTTGCTTTTTTTTTTCTGATTGCTCTTAAAATATGATTATGCTCTTATTAAAATTAGTAAATTGAATTCACTGTGTTAATTACAATTAGTGATTAGAGGTTATCAGGGCATTAAGTAAGGTGTACAGTAGTTAGGGGGAAATTTTCAATTGATTTCATTTTCCTTTATGAGTTTTTATCATCACTGTTAACAGGCCATGCATGAAGTGGAACCAAATAGTATAGCTACTTTAACTTATCATTATAATAGCATTGCGCTACCACAGATATTAAATGTTGACAAATGTTAAAACAATTAACTCTATCATCCAAATACTTTCCATTATGTGGTTGAATTTTTATTTTTAATGGTTTTAAACTAATATATATGTATGTGTGGTGTGTGTTTCGGTGACAGTATTTTCGAATAAAGATGCAACAGTAGATTCGGTTATAAGGGCATTTGATCAAGGAGCGTTGGATTTTATGATCAAACCGGACCGCATTTACCTTGTCAAACTCATATGGCAGCATATCTATGTCATCGCAAGAACAAGCAGTATTGGATATGTTGAATCCAAGGAAGAAGTCACGATTTCTTCCGACTTTTGCGTTAAGATGAAAATTTGATGAGGCCATCCATCACCAGGTATCAAGAGTATGATATCTTTCTTTTTTTGTTTTCATGTATTTTTAAAACTTTAAAAGGATGTTTCATAGGCAAATAAATCATGCATAAACCATGCTTTTTAAACATTATTTATTTGAGGATTGCACTAAAAGCTTAGATGTTCAAACAATTGACTTTTCTTTTCTTTTCTATACATAGTTCATCCTTGATTTACTTTAGAGAAGAACTACTTACTGAATTTGGTCCTTTCTATTTACTTCTTTCCCTTAATTTTCCTCAATTTACCCCTTTTAAGATGCTTTCATCACGAAACAGTAGCTGAAATTATAAGAAAAAAAAATAGTTAATATCATAGTCACATCATAAACTTGTCAATATACATACTACAAATGTGGTTCCTAAAAACATTTTTATTATGTATTTATGAGTGGAGCTTATTGGAAACTATGTATCTTGGAGACGCTTGATAGCTTTTTGATCGATGATCCCTGCTTTGTCCCTCTTGTATTCTATCGTTCTTTAATTTTCTTCGACTTTGACATATCACAAAAACAAGGTTGATTTGGATTTCCCATGAATAACTTTATGAGTTGAGCTTATTGGATTGCAGAATGGAAACTATCTATCTTGGAGAGGACTGAGGAGATGCTACAACGGAGGAGATGCTTGATAGCCTTTTGATTGATGATGTTTAGCGTTTTGATAGTTCTTTTCTTAGTTAAGTTTGGGCTGTTTTCTCTTTATTCCTCCTGTTTTCTACACATGACATAACTGATTTTGCAACTATTTTGCTTCTATCATTCTTTCTTTCTCTGCAACTTTAACATATTTGATTTTTTATTATGCAACACATCACATATTTTCTTAACCATTACACAAATAGGGTTCATTTGTACTTCCCATAAATAAATAATTAAATTTAAACAATTGATTCCTATCGAAGTAATGCGATTTAGCTCTCATTTCCACTTTTTGGCTTCGAACCGACCGATGGCACCATCTAGCTTGCTACCTCTAAACTTGTTACTTCCCACCTTTTCCATGTAATTTTGACCATAAGGGAGGTACTCGTGTACTGCAATTTCATTATCCTTATCCTGCCCAATAATGCAACAAATTTTTATGTACCTTCGTAAACTTTTTATCAAAGCATGGTTTGACCTCCTGCACTTTTATGTGTGTGTTTTGATTTTTTAAAACTTTGAAAAAATTGCATGATTAAGGATATTTAAATTTCTTATATAAATAAAAATAAATGAGTTGCAAAATATCCCCTTAAACTTCCACCTATAGACGGGTTCTATCACGCCCTCAATACTGTCTTGGTAGTAACACACATATTATGATGCTATTCGATATCTAAAAACTTGTATTTAGAAAGGCTAGGCAACATCAGAAAGAATCACAAGGTATTTGCATTTGTTATAACTGTATAAGGACATGGAACATCCTTGCTGACATAGGACATATGTGGTAACTTGGGACATTTAAATTGAACCTAGGAACAAATGACCAAGAACAGTAAAAGGGATCATAGACTTGCATAAGGATCTAGAACATTTTAAAGTGACCTAGGACTAATAACCTAGAAATTTAAAAGCGACCGAAGACATGTGTAAGGACATACATTTTAAATTGACCTAGGACAAATAACCTATATCATTATAAGGGACCTAGGACATGTGTAAGGACTTAGAATATTTAAAAGGAACCTATTACAAATCAACTAGAATGCTAAAAAAGACCTAGAACATTTAAAAATGACTTAAGACAAAGACTTAGCATCTTGTTAGTACCTAAAACAAATGGCCTAGAATACTTGGAAGGAATCTTGGATAAATGACTTCGAATACTTATAATGTGACGTATTACAAGTAACCTAGGACATATATAAGGACCTAGAACGTTAAAAGGGACCTAGGACAAACTACTATAAGATATGTTTTTGAAATACTAGGTTCTTTATTCTAGGTGTACCATGACCTAGAACTTCCATTCTTACCTGAGAAATATGTAGTAACTCAGGATCTAGTACCTGACTCGTGATCTAGAACATTTGCTAATACCTAGGACAAATAGTAGAAGCACATGTTCGAAATGTACTGGGTTCTTTATTTTGTGTTAAATGAAGGAATATCCTTGGTTCTTTTAATATGTTCTACGTATTCGCACTTTTTCTAGGTGTACTATGACCTAGAACTTCCAATCTTACCTGGGAGATGTAAAGTAACTTGGGACTTAGTATCTAGAACTCATGACCTAGAACATTTGCTAATACCTAGGACAAACAATAGTAGCATGTGTTTGAAATGTACCGGGTTCTTTATTTTGTGCTAGGTATAGGAATATCCTAAGTTCTTTTAATATGTTCTAGGTATTTGCAGTTATAGGTATACTATGACTTGAAACTTCCACTCTTACTTAGGAGATATGTAGTAACTTGGGACCTCGCACCTAGGACTTGTGACCTAGAACGTTCTCTAATGTCTAGCTCAAAGTATAGTAGCACATGTTTTAAATGTACCGGATTTTTTATTTTGTGCTAGGTGAAGGAATATCCTAGGTTTTCTTTTAATATGTTATAGGTATTCACATTTATCCCAGGTGTACTATGACTTAGAACTTCCACTCTTACCTGGCAGATATGTAGTAACCTTGGTCCTAGTACCTAAGACTCGTGATCTAAAACATTTGCTAATACCTTCAGGTTCTTTATTTTGTGCTAGGTGAAGGAATATCCTAGGTTCTTTTAATATGTTCTACGTTTTTGCATTTATTCTAGGTGTACTATGACCTGGAACTTCCACTCTGACCTGAGAGATATGTAGTAACCTTGGTCCTAGTACCTGGGCCTCGTGACCTAGAACATTTGCTAATGCTTAGGACAAACAATAGTCACACTTTTGAGTATTTCTCCTAGATTTCTTAATGTTCTAGGTCTATACCAAATGTTCTAGGTCTGTTTGTTTATTCTAAGTCGATTTTTACTGGATAACCAAATCACCACTTGTGCACAAGTCGCCATACAATAAAAAGTAGCGACTTGACCTAAGGATTTCCATTGATTTAAGGCAGCCAATTTAATTTCTTTTTAATTTATTCTTATGCTCTCTTTTGCCTTTTTTTCTCATATCACATCTCCTTTTCTCTTACACGCACTAACTTGTAAAATGAATCAATGGTAGTACGTTGCTTCAAGTTAATAATGTGCTAGTGGTCCTCCAATCACTTATCAAACCTCAACGAATCTAACAATGGTACTATTTCCAACCATAAATGATGTTTTTATTATTTTTTTTACTCTTTCTTTTTACATTGCTGATTTTACTTAGGATTTCAAATTTTTATTTTTATTAAGAGAATGGTGATGTCAATGAGAGAAATGTGTTGCTCGGGTTTAAAGAGTTCAATTTCGAGCAATTGAAGTTGGCATCTTCAAGTTTCTGGACTTCGACTTTCTTGCTAGAGTCTATGCAGTTCCTAGTCTATTTCTTTTAACAGTTTTTATAAGTTTTAGTAAAAGTAGTTAATTACATTCAGTTTCAGTTATCTTTATTGTTAACTATTGTGAAGTTACATTTAGTTTCACCAGAAACCGATTATCTGAAGGTATTTTTAGTTCTTTAACCTATATTTAGTTTATCTTTTCGCACATTTCCTTTTTGAACATTAGTGGAATAAATATCAGGATTTATTCTATTGACTATTTGTTTTTTTCCTCTAAAGTTAGGTGTTGTAATTCATTTTGTATGTTATTAATGTTAAGGCTAAATAATAAAAATTATATCACTTATACTTGCTCACTTTATTGTTATCTATAATTATAATTTCGAGTCAAGAATTTAGGTTTTAGAATAAAATGATTGTAAAAACTTAGGATATTAATTGTTGTAGGGAAGAAGATGCAACTTTCTGCTATAACTGTGAATTGAGGAATCCTATAAATTTGAGGAAAAGAAAGGATTTTGAGGGCGTTTTGATATTAGATTAATGCGAATTATGTTGGAGTCAACTACAACTACTATACCTAAGCATTTTTCATTTCTTATGATAGAAAAACAAAATTTCAAGCACCTTCATGGTCTTTGAATTAAATTAGATGTTGCAAATGATCTAGGTGGATGGGCAGATGTTGGTGTTGATGCAAGGTTGCATTCTTAGGAACTCATGTCCAATTCAGTGAATGCCATAAAAGAGGAACCAAAGAGTTCAGTTGACCTTTGAGAGTGCTGGAGAATGCTCATGGAAAGACAAAAACTACAGGGTTTCTTAATGGCATCCATACTTGCACTAACAAAGAAGGGTTTTCGTTTTTAAGTTTCTTTGATTCACATACCATTTTTTTTTCCATATAATCGATATTATTTTAAGTCGATTGCCTTGAGACTACATAACCATAACAGTTGATTATTGTCATGCGGAAACTAACTTTTATTGATTGCATTACAGCTACAAAGAGGAAAGGGTACTAGATATTAAACTTAGCTTTGAATGGCTAAACCATGTAAAAAGCTATAATGTTGCTAATAAATGAGACATTTCTCTATGAAGCATGTAGCTATTCTAATTTTGTCAAGTTCGAATTTGTAGGAATTGAGAGTGATTGAAAGCGCGTATTTAAGATGAAAACTTACTTTGAAATGTGAAAAAAGATTGATTTTAAATGGCATTTTTATTGGAACACTAATTGACTTGATTTTTTTGGCTTTTAAGAATTTATTTTGTAGATCTTCCATGGTCAATGGCCATTAATTTTCTCAGTTTTATGATTTTAGTTGTTTCTTTTATTTTGGTTTAAAATAGTTGTTTCCTATATTGCAATGGCATTACATTGATGATATTATCCCATTTGCTTTTGGTGTTGAGGCAAACAACCAATACCTCCTTATATATTTGTTGATTATGATTCATGATTTATACTTTTTCTAGTAGTGCGCATTTACAGGGATGTGTTTTCATGACTTTATATATATCTATTGTAATATGTTATTTGCAGTTGTAATATGATTGTAGTATTTTTAGGTGGTTGTGTTGATTATTAGTTTTTGGCATTCGGATGAGGTAGGATGGGGAGGTGAAGATAGCTATGGACCATTGAATGTAGTAACTAATTTCGGCATTAGAATTGAACAATTAATGGAAATGTATTCCACTTTCCTAAAGATAATGATTTTTGCATCCAAAGAACCTATACTATTGATGCCTCTTTTCATGCTATGTTCATTTGCAATAGATGTGTTTACAAATATGCTAATAGCTCTTAGATGCCTCACACTTGTTAGATTTGCTTCTTCTTATGGTTCTTGAATGAACATAGGCGACATTTGTTCTTGAAGCATTATTAGATTATGATTACTTATGATAAAATTTTTTTAGGGCATTAAGGTTTTGCTTGCTTTAATTTTAATGTAACCTTACTTTTGTCATTATAGAAATTTCTGAATCAACAACCATACGAGGCTGAAGAAATTGAGAAAGTTAAAGAGAAACCAAAACAATCCAAGAGTATTTTGTTGGATGTGGTTGAGTTTTAGGTTTTTGTTAGCTTGCATTTTGTTAAAATGAGCAAGCCTAATTATTTTTTGATATAATCTTTTATTTATAAGAGAGTGCTTATGAAGCTAGAACTCGTATGGACGTATACTACTTATGACATAACTTGATTGTGTATATGGTGTTAGTTTAATATATTGATTGCTGTTGTTGTTGTTATTATTATTTAATATTTGTATATTGTTATTATTGTTCTTAATTTAAGATATTAATGCTCATTTTTAGAATTAATTATTATTTATTTATTTTTATAAATATATATCTATTGTAGGGATACAGTCCCTTTGTTAAGCTACTTTAGTTAGGGGCGGCATCCCTTCTAAAGCCTTCTGACATGCAATCCCTCCAATAGGAGGTTTAAGGTAGGGACATACATCTCTACTTACTTGAATATGTATTATTTTTAAGAAAATTAAAATAGCAATAAAAGGGATGTATGTCCCTACAATAGATGGCATTTTGTAGGGATGCCGTCCGTCGAGTTATCTTTTCGTAGAGATAATTGGCTAAATGCTAATATTGCCAAGTTTTAGTAACAACTCATTGAAGGGACTACGATCCCTACAATAGCCTATTACAAGGATTTTTTTTCCTTTTGTAGTAATTGAAGGTATCTTCTATAAATGAAACTTTTTGTGACTAATCCACTCTTAGAAAATTCTAGGACCAATCATGGTTGCACATGGGGAATTCTTGTGTCTATGTTTTCCTTGCAATTCGCGGTGATTTTAGGAGGAAAAACCGACCTCCATATGCCTCAAAAGTGAGTCATCTTGTTTCATTTAATTCATGGGTCATTTTGTAGCATGTTATTGGATGAAATGTCATTTTCATTTGGCTCTTACTAGCTAACTTGTTCAATTTTGAGAAGGAAAGGATGATGAAGAATTTCTAAGAAGGTAGCCGGCTCTAAAGAATCCATTGGCACCATGTATCATATACATATTTTAGTTTGTTACTTATGTAAACAAATATATAAGTTATCATGTGAGCTTTAGGATCATATGCGTATAATTATATTAGTTATATGGAGGATCTTATCTCTAAAAGTTCATCTAAGGCTTCCACAGTATTCCCAGATTGTTCTTGAATTTAAAGTTTACGCGATTGGGTATTTTTAGAGTTCTATCCTACACGATTAGAGTTTTTGGGCCTGATAGGCTGAATTAAGGTTTTAGTCTATGTGGACTTAGAATTCTCTATGTAGTTTAATGGTGCAATCCAAATATTTATTTGATGTCTAGATTTGTAGGCATGAGTTCGTTTTCCATTCTCATTATGTATTCATAATTGTAGCGGTTAATTATTTAAGTTATCGTTTTATAGCCAATAAGCTCTATTAGTTATTCACTTTCTAATGCACTTGAAATATAGTGCTACTTATAACTATATCTCGAGTTTTTGACTCAAGTCAAATGAGCCTAGGTTTGTTCCTCTTGAAGATAAGGTCTCACCCATGAACTCAACATCCAATCCATTAGCATCCTTAAAATTCACTTTCTTCTTTCGATAGTCCACAACGGCTAACCAACTCATTCCCAAAATCACTTCATATCTACCTATCTCCAACACTATTAAATCACACCTCGTACTATATTCGTGGATCTCCATTGGACGATCCTTTAACATCTCACTTGTTTTCACAATACTTCCAGTAGGGGTCTTAACACGAAAGCTAGAGGCAACAGTGACTATTGGTAAACCAACTTGTCTAACCAATCTGGTGGTGATAAATGAGTGTGTGGCTCCTGTGTCAAACAAAGCATAGGCAGTTGCTTTAGCTACCCATATGTATCATGCGTCCAACACTTACTAATCACTAACTTCATACCATCCTAACTTACTTTCCTAACTTCCTTAACTTAACTGAGCTTGTTTTTTCTTTCCTTAAACTTGAATCTTAACAACTTAAAAACAGTAGATAAACAAGAGCAAAAAGTAGGAGATGTACCTGTACCAAGGCCGAAGTCCGGACCACTATCCTCCTCAAGAGCAGCCAATCCGCAATCTACATCTCCCATCTCCTCACATACCCATCGTCCTTCGAGGTTATAGATCCTCATCCCACGCATCGCTGACCCAGAGCGGCTACCATTATTTCCACCGATCCATTCCCGGGTCTTGCCACTGCTGATCCTCTAAAAGATCTAGCTGGGGCATCCTTCCTCTATGGGCACTCATTGGCAAAGTGACCCCTTTGCTTGCAGACAAAACATATGGTGGTGGCCTTCCTTGGGCAATCAGTAATCTTGTGAGATAATTCGCCACAGAAATAACACTTATCCTTTAACTGTAGGCATCTCTTGGGGTAGTGATCCCCCCTACGTTTCCAGCAACTAACACCTTTAGGGGTAAGCTGTCCCCCACTAGTGTTACTCTTAAAGCCATAAGACGGCTTAAACTTCTTTTGAGAGAATCCAGATCCTGATCCTCCATAAAACTTCCTTCCAAATACCGAAGGTGTCCTTTCTGCACTCTTGCCCTTTCTTAAAGTTGTGAAGTAAAATTGCAGAAGAGGAACTTACTGATGTTTGTCGAAGGAGATACATGAAGAAAAAAACAAAGAGAAATATTTTGGAAATTTTCTGTTTTCATTAACTAACTTCATGCTGTATAAAATGTATATATACATAACAAACTAACAAACTCTATAACTATTGGTCCACGTGTCTAAATAAATAGAGTCTGATATTTCTACATCCCCCCCTCAAGTTGACCATGGTGACATACCCAACTTGGAAACAAAAGTGGATAAGGAAGCTTCTCGCACTACCTTAGTAAGTGAATCAGCTAACTGAAGAGAAGAGGGAATGTAGTCAATGGACAAAAAACCAAAAGACACATGATCACGTACAAAATGAACATCCAAATCGATGTGTTTGGTACGCCCATGAAGACAAGGATTTTCTGCTATTAACTTGGCAGATTTGCTGTCTGTACGAATCGAGATGGGCAAAGGCAAGATGACTCCTAAATCCTTCAAAAGATAAGATAACCATAGTAACTCTTTAGTAAGAAAAGCGATACTTCGGTATTCAGCCTCCGCAGATGAAGTGGCAACAGTCGGTTGTTTCATGGACTTCCAAGAGATAGGTGAGTCACCAAGAAACACACAAAAACCAGATAAAGATCGTCGATCATCCAAACATGCTCCCCAATCAGCATCACAATAACCCGTCAATGTAAAGGAACTTTGGCTAGAAAGGAAAAGTCCAACATCAATTGTTCCTTTGACATAACGCAACACTTGAAAAGCAGCTTGTAAATGTGGAACTCGGGGTTGAGAAACAAACTGACTAAGCTTTTGGACAGCAAAAGACAAATCAGGACGAGTGATGTTTAGATAAAGAAGACGACCTACTATGCGTCGATATTGGCTTGGATCCTCAAGAAGCTGTCCTGTATCCCGAGTAAGAGAAACACCTAGAGTAATAGGGACTGTTGCTGGTTTAGCAGCTGAGGCCGGAATCTGTTAGAATATCCAAGGCAAATTTGTGTTGATTCAACAGAAAACCATTGGACAAGCGACAGACTTCGATACCAAGAAAGAAACGAATGTCTCCAAGATCCTTAATGGTAAAAGCTTTGTGTAAAGCTTGTTTCATAAGAGCTATATCAACAAGGGAATCACCAGCAATCAAAAGATCATCCACATAAACCAAAAGCACCAAAAAACCATTCGAATTGAGCTGAGTATACATGGAGTAATCAGACTTGGACTGCACAAATCCCTGTGCTAAAATAAACCGACTGAGTTCAATATTCCATTGTCTCAAAGCTTGTTTAAGTCCATAAAGAGACTTAACAAGCTTGCAAACTTGCCCTTCTTTTGCTAAAGAATAACCATCAGGTGGAGTCATATATATATCCTCATCAAGGGAACCATGAAGGAAAGCATTGTTCACATCAAGTTGGTGAACATGCCAATTCCTCATAGCAGCCAAACTAAGAACAACACGAATAGAGGTCAGTTTGGCAACGGAGAAAACGTGTGTGTATAATCGATTCCTTCAATTTGGGTATAACCTTTAGCTACCAAATGAGCTTTATAACGCTCAATAGAACCATCGGGTTTGTATTTAACTTTGAAAACCCATTTGGAGCCAATAGGCTTCTTACCATGTGGCAAAGAAGTAAGAATCCAAGTCTAATTTCGTTCTAAAGCCAATAATTCTTGATTCATGGCTTCAATCCATTTTGGGTCTTGTTTTGCTTCTTTGTAGTTCCTAGGTTCTTTAATTGCAAACACATTGGCCAAAGAACATATATAATCGGAAGGATAACATGAAAAATGGTGTGACTGAAATAAAGGATATGGATTAAGCAAAGAAGAAGAAGAAGAGAATACCTGAAATTGATGACGAAGACAAGCTGTCATGAGTGACGTTATGTACAAATTCTTGAAGCCATTTAGGCTTATGTCTAATTCTGTCGGACTTTCACAAAGCCTGTTCTGTGTATGAGATATAGGTGATGATTGCGGAAACAGATTTCTGATTCGAAGAAGAATCAGAAGGGAATTGAACTGATGAAGAGGAAATGTCATGATCAACAGAAACAGGAAGAGGATTATCAGGAAATAGACAAGACATATCGATGTATGATTTGGAGATTTAACATGTTGCGAAGAATAAGGAAAAACATGTTCAAGAAATGAAACATCTCGACTAACAAAAAGTTTATGAGTATCTAGATCAAAAAGTTTGTAACCCTTTTGACTTGAAGGATAACCTACAAATACACACTTTTGACCCCTAGCTTCAAATTTATCCCTAGATTTTGGATGAGCAGTAGAATAACATAAGCAACCAAAAACCTTTAAAATGTCATATGAAGGAGGTATATGATACAACATTTCATAAGGTGACTTCCACTCTAGAGATTGCATTGGCATGCGATTGATAAGAAAAGTTGCTGTCAAAAGGCACTCTCCCCAAAACAATTTGGGTAAATTTGCATGAAAACGAAGAGCTCGAGCTGTCTCGAGTAAATGTCGATGTTTCCTTTCAACAACACCATTTTGTTGTGGTGTATAAGGTATAGTCTTTTGATGAACAATACCAAATTTACAAAATAAGGCCTCACATTCTTTGGAAACAAATTCCATGCCATTGTCGGTACGAATATATTTTGGAGTAACTTGGAAATGATTTCTGACAAAAGGCAGAAAGGTAGACAATATTTGCAAAGTTTGAGCTTTATTGATCATTAAGTAAGTCCAAGTAACTCTAGTAGCATCATCCACAATACTAAGAAAAAATTTTGCACCAGTAAGAGAAGTGGTATTATAAGGACCCCAAATATCTATGTGTAACAAATCAAAAGCATGTGTAAAACTAGTTGATCTAGACGAAATGGCAAACGATGTGATTTAGCAAGCATACATGAATCACAATAGAAATCTGAAAAATTCATGTCTTTACAAAGTGGCATGTGACGCAATCTTTGAAACGGAAAGATGTCCCATCCTATTATGTAAAAGATTCATGACATTTTTATTAGTAGCAGAAACAAAAAATTGTTCAGCTGAACAACAAGAATTCGAAGATGGTTGTTGTTGTGGACGAAGTACATAAAGTCCTCTTTGACAACTTGCTTCAAAAACAATTTCTTTAGATTCCTGGACCTGAAACAAGCAATGTTGTGGAGTGAAAATGGCTAAAAGTTTATTATCCATGAGCAATTTGTGTACAGATAGAAGGTTACAAGTGAACTCAGGTACATAAAGCACATTAAAAAGGATTAGTGTGAACTGAGATTAATATGACCAGATTGGTGTACTAATTTTGTACTCCCATCCATCTTTATCTGAATTGGTTTGGGTAATGTGAAAATCTGTGTGATCAAATGCTGACAAGGTGATATATGATCTGTGGCCCCTGTATCAACAACCCAAGAACACTTATCACTACAAGAAGCACAAGCTAAAATATTACCTGAGCAAGCCATATAAGACACATGATTCCCTTCGTCAACTTGCTTCTCTTTCATCATGCGTATGACCTGTTGACAAATCTCTGTCATAAGTTGATTATTGTTGGTCACACTCCCTGCACTCATGTCTGTCTCAAGTGGAGTATCAGAAACACACTGCTTCCCATCAACATGTGCAGCCATCTTGGAATATCGTTTATTCTGTCCAGACTTATACCAATCTGGAAAACCAATAATCTCAAAACATTGATCCACAGTATGTCCATTTTTCTTACAATAAGTACAAACAATTCTAGCAGACTTATTCCTTCGATCCCTTTTATCATCGTACATTCCTTTCCGCTGCTGCTGCTGTCTAACAACGAAAGCAGATGCATCTTCCATCATGACAGAACTTGAAGTAATCTCCTTTTGTTTCTCAATCTGGTAAATAAGGTAGTATGCCTTATTTACTGATGGTAAGGGATCCATTGATAATATTTGACTTCGAGTAGTATCATAGACTTCATTCAACCCTATAAGAAATTGAACTAGTTTAGTTCGACTATCAAGTTCTGACATCCTCTGCTGTAAGGAACACTCACACTGAACAATTGCTCCACAAGTACAAATTGGCATACAACACACATCGTTCATCTCATCCCAAAGTCTTTTGAGTCTATTAAAATACACTGTCACACTAGTTGTCCCTTGTTTAGCATTAACAATCTGATTTTGCAATTGATATATCAATGGTCCATTTAACATGCCAAAATGCTCAGAAATATCAGTCCATAATTCCTTCGCAGATTGCGCATAGACAAAACCCTGAGCAAGTTCCTTATATATGGTGTTTAATAACCAACACCTAACCATGGAATCACAACGATCCCAAAATTCTTCATTGATTGTATCAGAAATAGGTCTAGAACACGATCCATCAATGAACCTTAGTTTAGCTTTAGCACTCAATGCTAGCTTAATTGATCGACTCCAACTCAGAAAATTAGATCCAGTAAAAGAAACATTTGTAAGAATCAATCCTGGACTATTCGATGAATTAAGAAAGAAAGGATCACTACCAGATCAAGAATTATTCGAAGCCATTCTTGATGTATTCAGAATTTCACCAATATCCATCAAAATCAACAAAATAACAGAAACGTGTTGCAGAGATCACATAAAAACAAAGATTTCCTAATCATTTCAGGCTCTGATACCATCTTAAAGTTGTGAAGTAAAAATTGCAGAAGAGGAACTTACTGATGTTTGTCGAAGGAGATACACGAAGAAGAAAAACAGAGAGAAATATTTTGGAAATTTTCTGTTTTCATTAACTAACTTCATGCTGTACAAAATGCTGTATATATACATAACAAACTAACAGAAACTCTATAACTATTGGTCCACGTGTCTAAATAAATACAGTCTGATATTTCTAACTTTCTCTTCTTAGCCCCTTCCACTTTCCGGGCTCTTTCTACTAATTCTCTGAATGATCTAATATCAAATTCCTCTAGCCTCATCCTCAACTCTCATCCAATCCATTCAAGAAAACTTGTCTTTTAACTCCTCGCTATACTTGTAAGAATCCAAAGCATACTACAGCAACCTACAAAATTCAGTTTCATATTGCTCCACTGTTCGGCCTTTCTGAGCAATGTGCAGGAAATCCGCACTAGACTGTACCCGAAGACTACCGGGAAAGTAGTTTTCCAAAAACTCATGGCGGAACCTTTCCTTATTGATTGGTGGCATGAGTTCTCTTTTCTTGGAGTCCCACCAAACTCGTGCGTTGAGCCTAAGCATATAAGTGCTATAGTCAATTCTCAAGTGGTAGCACCTCAAATGCATTGAAAGATCGCTCTATCTGAGCTAACCAATCCTCAGCCCCATCCGGTTTTCCAAAAACCCCTTCAAAGTACCTGTTACTCTTAATGAACGCAGGTAGGGAGTCTTATATGGCCTCATTGGGGATGGAGGAGGCAAGGGCGCAGTATAAGAATGTGCTTTCCTATGTAGGCATCCCTACAGAAGCTTGCGGTATTGTGGTGGGGAGCTGGAGCTGGTGCTTGTGCCGGTAGAGTCTACCGAAGTGCTTCAAGCACTTGAGTCATTTATTCCATTTGTCCAAGCATGGCTTGTAAGGCTACCTGAGTAGCATCGGCGGGAAGGTTCGGAGGTAGGGCAGCTTGTTGCCCTTCTTCCATATTTGGTTGGTTGGAGGCGCTTTTTCTTGATGTCTCCTTCTCCTACCACGACTATTGCAAATTTTATTTTGTCCAGTCAAGTAATCTTTCAATATTTTATTAATGTTTTCAAACGAGAAAGCGGAATAAAAGAAATTGTAGTAAAAGCGGAAAATAAAAGTACAAAAAGGAAATCAGGAATTTAAATAATAAAATCTTGAAATCATAAAGCATAACTATAACTTTATAGAGATTCAAACAGCACGTGCAAAAATCCTCATAAACGAAATCCAAGTAAAATTTTGCGTTTTAGGCAACAACAAAACAACCAACATTTAATAATAATGCAATTTCGGAAACAATCAAGACCACCTAAGCGATATTCTATGAGAGTCTCATGGGGTCGCCCATGGATGTTTCGCGATGCTAAGCCGATTTCTTCCTAGTGGTTACTATCCATAAGAGTTAGGAAATAGGATTCTAAGGCTCTTACCCTGGTCATCATCCTATCTAGGTCTTCCTTTTTAATTCTATTCTAGCTTTTCTTTTTATCCCTCTTTAAGGCTATTTAGTTGTAGTTATGATTGTAAACTCTTAACCATGCTCTGATACCAACTTAAACTGTTACGCCCCAAAGGGTACCTAAAACGCGACAGTCCACCACATCCAATATTCAAACTTAAGTATGGCATCCTTAGTCATCCCATAAGTTTACATATCGGGTGTAAGGTGTATTTGCACAACTTTCAGGATCACACTTTGAATCGAATAGTATTAAGAAGGCGTACAATAGCATTAAGAATAGAAATCACAACAAGATAAACAAGTTAAGTCTTTACAAAAGTCAAGGGGGCATACCTCTGCCAAAATAATAATAGAAGTCTATCCAGTCTAAAACCATAGTACAAACGTTAGGGTTTATGTTAAAGAGATTTTCCTAGAAGTCCATGCCTCTAGCTAGGTCCCGACTTCTTCAAAAGCTCCTTCATCCAAAAGATAACCCTGTGAAAGTGTTCTCTTGGAACAACAAAAAATAGGAACACCACAACAAAACTATCGGGGTATAAGCTAATAGCTTAGTGAGATTCATTTCCAAATATTTAATACTCAACAACAGTATATAATAGACAAGTTATTAGCAACCATATGAAATGCACAAACAAATGAGCATACAATACATAAGACCGTCCGGAAATCTTATGTTGAATGGATTTACACCCTCCATTCGGGGTTAGGTGTTTCAGGCCCATGCAACCAACATTTAAATTCTTTTCACTTCTTATTGTGGTTGATATAAGTGCCCTAGCCACCACTTTTAAATTTTACTGTGGTTGATACAGGTGCCCACCACGCATATTTTCAATTCCAGCCTATACGCCATCATTCGAGTTTATAGGCCCTCGTTGCCCAGTCATTATGCCTTCTTCCCACAAAGGTATATAACCTATGCAATGTGACCCACTACTGATATGCATATACAGTTTATTCATATAATCGTAGCATGTTAATTAAGTAAATTAAGTACGATCATAGAGAATTTCAGACAATCCCAGTCTATACTAGTTCATACAATGATTTTTCAACAATTCTCGTCTCGATATACTTATTATTCATTCAACCAAGATTAGATCACAAATCATCGTAATTTTATCTTTTCCTAATTCTAATGCCACTATGATTACAAGCATATACATGAGTACAACTATTTAAGAAATGAACTCACTCGGCCATGGAGAGAAATCCACTAGTCGTAGTAGTCCTGGGGAGTGGAAATCCGTCCTCCAAATCACCTAAGTACAAGGAATACCCTCAATGAGTATTTCTCATAAAGTTTAATAAACTTAACAATTCTATTTACTAAGTTCGTTAATTTTTGCTAAGATGAAGTCCTAACTTAAAATGGTCATATCTAACTCAATTTAACTCGGAATCGCGCATATTATATGCTGATTTCTATCTACTTCGAAAGATCTATCTATCCCTAACATTATTTTCAAGTTTCAAAAATGTTTAGGTCACGAAATCATCTGATCAGCTCTGATTGGTCGAAAATTCCAATTCCGAAAAATAGTTTTGCGAATGTTTGTGATGTTTCTAGCATATAGTTTAACTACACATGCAATATTGATTTTTCTATCATGAATGGCATGATGTGAACTTGATGCATATATGCTCTTGACATTATTTTCTAAAAGGAAATTTAAGAAACTTTTTATTTGTAGAACTCCATGATTATCTACTTTCAAGAAAACTAGTTTCCCAATTTTTGACCATTCCATTTGTTTTGGAGTTATTTTCTTAAGAAAATCAAATTATCCTTGTCTAAATTGAGTCTTCATCATATCTATTACATAGGCCTTCATTTCTACATAAAAATTTGCATCTTACACTTTGTAAATATGTTTTCAAATAGGATTTATTCAAAAATCCGAATTTTTAGAAATTAAATTCTTGAATGATTCTTTTGGGAAAAACTTGTTTAATGCATCAAAATTTAAGACTTTAAGATACCTATTACTTAAGGACTCATTTAATACATAAACTTCTATTTTGAGCTTAGATGATAGGTGTTCTTATGGCCTACATTCAAAATTACGCATTTCACAAGTTGACTAATAACTCAAAATTTTCTATCTTATTTCTACTCTTTGTTTTACACATTAATTTCATCTAAACTCATTTCAACTTATGAAAATCACTACTTAATGATACTTATTACCTATATCCTTCATTTTTCACATAAAACATGAGTTTTAAAGTTGATAAAAGGGTTTTTAAAATAGGGCTTTGAAATCATACGAATTTGTCTTTGAACATTTCAAACAAAAACTTTTCCTTTGTAAGTTCCTTGTTTTATTTGCCTAAGGATCTACCAACTACAACATCTATATACACAAAACAAAGCCTTCATGAGCATTAATGCATGAAAACATAAATCATCCATAAGATCATAAATGTCAAGCATGCTATAAGCATCTAAAAGCCAGATCTACTACTTATGATGTATGAAATGAAGTTTAAAAGAATGAACATGGGTTTTTATGCTAGATCTCTACTTTACCCTACTTTTACATGCATAAACATAAAAATACTTCAACAAAAACTTAATCAAATACAAGATCTACTCTTGTGATACCTTGATATTCATGTAGTAGCATTTCTTGTCCCTAGCAAGTGTAGGGGACTTAGAGTGAAAACACTCATGAATAATCTTGCCATTACAAGATTAGATGGTAGTAAGGCTTAAGTCATCATAAGGTTGGATTTATTGAAGAAAAGAAGAAGAATGAAGCTTGTTGTGTTGTGTGTGTGAGGGGAGTAGAGGTTACGGCAATAGGGAGAGAAAAGAGAGGTTTTTGTGAGCTTTTGAAACAAATGAAATAAAGTGAAGGAGAGAGAAAGTAAAAGACTATTTATATTAAGTGAAATTAGGGTTTTTTTTATTATAAAAAGAACATAAAATAAACCAAATGGAGGCAAAGAGGGGGAGGGGTGCGCTGGTTCAAGAGGGAGAAAGAGGGGAGAGTTTGATTTTATTTGTTTTGTAATTTATGTAATAATATATCTTAAATTGTAATAATTCTTAAGAGACAAATTTTCTTGGAAAAGAAAATGTAATGGAGTGTTTGTGAGGATGTAAGACTAGGGTATGAGTGTGTATGTAGTAGGTTGTACTTGTGAATAGTAATAAATAGTGAACAAGACATTTACTTTACGGTAGCAAGGAAAATACAGGAAAAAGGCTATAACTGTAATTTTTATAACCCGAAAAATTATAAAACGTATATTTTTGAAATCTTTATAAATTTCAATTCTAAAGAGTATTCAGAATATTTTTCTGAATTTCTAGTTCAGGGCCCGTTTTCTGTAATGGAGCTCGAGAGACCCAGAATAGAAAACTTTTCGAAATCAGAACTTTTTACAGTTTGAAATATACTTTAAAACAATAATCCACACAAAATATCCTATAGAGGTTCTTTCAAATTGAAATCGAAGAAAATTCGGATCTAGGGTTCCTAGGTTGCTTACTAATCCTGTTTAGGGTTTTGGTTTTCGATTTTCGAAGTTTACTCGGTTACTAAGAAAACCGAGGTTTACACTTTTTGTAGGGATGCCATCCATCGAGTTATCTTTTCGTAGAGATGAATGGCTAAATGCTAATATTGCCAAGTTTTAGCAACAATTATTAAAGGGACTACGATCCCTACAATAGTATTACAAGGATTTTTTTCCTTTTGTAGTAATTGAAGGCATCTTCTATAAATGAAACTTTTTGTGACTAGTCTACTCTTAGAAAATTCTAGGACCAATCACGGTTGCACATGGGGAAATTCTTGTGTCTATGTTTTCCTTGCAATTCGCGGTGATTTTAGGAGGAAAAACCGACCATATGCCTCAAAAATGAGTCATCTTGTTTCATTTAATGCATGGGTCATTTGGTAGCATGTTATTGGATGAAATGTCATTTTCATTTGGCTTTTACTAGCTAACTTGTTCAATTTTGAGAAGGAAAGGACGATGAAGAATTTCTAAGAAGGTAGCCGGCTCTAAAGAATCCATTGGCACCATGTATATATACGTATTTTAGTTTGTTTTATGTAAACAAATATATAAGTTATCATGTGAGCTTTAGGATCATATGCGTATAATTATATCAGTTATATGGAGGATTTTATCTCTAAAAGTTCATCTAAGGCTTCCACAGTATTCCCAGATTGTTCTTGAATTTAAAGTTTACGCGATTGGGTATTTTTAGAGTTCTATGCTACGGATTAGAGTTTTTGGGCCTGATAGGCTGAATTAGGGTTTTATCTATGTGGACTTAGAATTCTCTAAGTAGTTAATGGTGCAATCCAAATATTTATTTGATGTCTAGATTTGTAGTATGGGTTCGTTTTCTATTCTCATTGTGTATTCATAATTCTAGCGGTTAATTATTTAAGTTATCGTTTTATAGCCAATAGGCTCTATTAGTTATTCACTTTCTAATGCACTTGAAATATAGTGCTACTTATTTATATCTCGTGTTTTTGACTCAAGTCATGAGATCTTGTCTTTGGTATCTTTTAACATCTATGAATTTTCTATGTGGATTTTAAGTTAAAAACAAGCTCATGACTATTCAAAGTTTTTAACTAGGGTTTTTATTGGTTACGAATTCACTATCTATAGTTTTATTACTATTTTAATCATTTTAGTATGAAAATTCTTAGGGATTACAGATTCACCCTTAAACCTGCATCTACATATGGATTTACCACTCAACCCTAAATTCATGAAAATTTTAACCATCCCTAACAATGTGAGATTATCGAAGTTTAAGAGGTTAAAAATCTCACTTTGAAAATTGAAAGGGGTAAATCCACACCTTTAAAAGAGTTTAATGATAATTTACAAATTCCTCAATTTTTATTTATGTTCCCATGAGTACCACCTAACTAAAGGAAAGAATGGAATTGTTGCTCAGGCAGCGATTGTGCCAATATGACAAGCGATTTGAGTTGTCAACAGAGTTCATAGGTGCCTAAAATCCAAATAACATAATAGTGGATGCTTTTAAAAATAACTAAATTGTTGTCTATTAGTAGGACTATGAATAACACATCAAGCTATATATGTAAATAAGAGTTGCTTTCAAGCCCTATTTTAAAATAATAAAGCTTACATAAGTACACTTTTTCCCTTAAATAATAATAAAAATAACTAAAAATTAAAAAAAAAGTTAAAATGGCACTATAAAATCGAGCAATATATGTGTTGAAAACTAAATTAACATTTGCTTACTCTAGGATGGCAAGGTATGATTCCTTTATATACTTCTTCTTTTTTCCCCCTCCTTTTTGGCTAACAAGAAGCTATAATAAGAGAAACTAGCAGTTATTAAAGATAAGGGCATAAAGAAAAAGACACATTTATGTTATGATTGGTATACAGGAATGGATGCGGAATGAAATCATGATTTCGTATCCCATTCTCCTTCCCACATTTAGATTGAATTTAAGAAGCGATATTGTGATCTCTTAAAACCAATGATTCCAGAATTTAAGGTGAATTGCCCCTTTAAAAGGAAAGAATTGCAATTCGATTTCCCTTTTTTCAATATATCATTGTGTATAGACATCGGGACGGTTCGGGTCGGTCGGAGAACTGAACGGAAGCCAGAGCAGGGCAGTCCGGTTCACAGAACGTCGATTTGACGGTTCTGGTTCCACGTGAACGTGAACCATCTTTATTCTTCTTCTTCTTCTTCTTCTTTCTTCTTTTTTTTTTTTTTTAAAAGACCACCCTACAACCCCACCCTCCTCTATCAAGTCGAATTTCGCAAATTCTTAGAGAATTAAATCTTGTCTCAGACGTATTGCAGGTCTAGCTCAAACTATGGAAGAGGATGGAGTGTTTTAAAGATCTCCAATATCTATATTACGTTTGTTGGAGGATGATTGGAGTTCCTTTGGTTTGTACGGGGATTATCGTTTTAAGTCCAAAAGATGTCCTAAAAGGGCAATGTACTTAGTATTACATGCCATGGCTGCTCCTTTTTTTGTTTTTTGAATATAGAGGCATGGGGATTATTTATAGTTGGAACTGTTTGTGAAACTTTTTGTTGCTTATGTAAATATTTGTTATCTATAAAAAAAAAAAAGGGAGAAGAATTAAAATTAAATTTGGGGGTCGGAACCGTGGAACGCCGGTTTGTGTGACGAACCGCTAAGACGAGGTTCCTGCGGGTCCTTCGGCGGGTTCATAACGTCCCCGACGGGGCGGTTGGGGTACGGAACGCGAGCACAGTTGCGATTCGAACCGCCCCGTGGTGATGTCTATTATGTATTATCTCTATTAAATAATTAAATAAATTTCAATCTGGATTCTTATCCACTTTTATAAAATAACAGTCATAATCTGTAAAATCGGAGGTGTTTATAGTATTATAATAATAATATGTACCACTTTTATTTATAGCATTTAACAATCAACTTGGATATGATCATATGAATTCTTTTTGTTAGTGAAAGTCTGTTTATGGTTATTAAAAAAAATTATTACATAAATATCAATTAAACAAAAAAATACACAATTTATGATTTTGTAATACATATATTGTAAAACATAACAATTTTTTTTTTTGTGTAATGTGACAAATGCGATACTAGTAAAAAAATAAGTATCACATTTAATACATACAATATACTATGAATGTGTATTTTATAAAATGCGATATAATAATTATATTTTACTATATCGCAATTAATAAATGTGAACACATTCAAATTGTAGTATTACATTTATTAAAGGACTATGCTCCACTAGTAAATGTGTAATTCTTTCCAAAAAGCACCCATAAAAGAGAAATTATCTCCTTTCTGTCATGCCAAAAAAATCTTGGTATGTAGAGGTGTGCAAAAAAACGGATGAAACCGTAAAACTAATCCGAAAAATATGGTTAACCGGTTCATTGGTTTCGGTTTAGGATTACGGTTTTTATTTTTTTTTTCGGTTTTCGGTTTCTGTTTCGGTTTGTAACCACAAAAAACCGATGGTTAACGATTAATCTTTTCAATATTTATAAATATATTATATATAATTTACATATATATAATTATTTTTAATCTATATATATGATTTACATATACATATAATTTACTTATGTTAGTATTCCTTCTATTTCGATTAAAATAATATTGTTTATGTTTGATGGAGTTAATATGGTAATTATCTTGGTTTGATTTTATTGATAATGATACATCCAATGGTTTGTTTTTCCCCTTTTCCTTAATTTGATTTTCTTTTTTTTAAAGCTCTTGTAATATATATAATAATTTAAAGAAAAACTCTATGATAAATGCTAAAAAATAAGGTTTGTTAAAATTATCAATTTGATTTGTTGAACCAATATGTTAAATGGTTAAAAACCAAAAATCGATTAAATTAATCGAATAAAACGGTTAACCGTTACGGCGGTTAACCATTTATAATGGACCGGTTAAGGATCGAAAAATTAAAAAACCGATCATTATGGTTAGGTTCAAAAAATAAGGTCACGGACCGGTTAACCGATCCGTGAACACCCTTATTGGTATGGCCACTACAACTCCATGTATGTTGACATGACAAATGTTTGGCAAAAAAAGAGAAATGGCAAAGGTTAAAGAAATTAAATAATAATATAATTAGTATTTATTAATAGTAAAAAATGAAATAAAAAATCACATCTTGACCATATGTGCCATTAAAGTCATCTCACGAATATTTCAACAACCATGAAATAATATAAAAAAGAAAAAAGATGTAATAATAGGGAAATATATGATAAGAGAAAGGATGGAAACACATATGGATAAAAATTGCTTGTATTTTTTTTAATTAATTAGAGACTATCCTAGCAATGAATAATCCATATCTGAAGAAAGTATATGATTACTGACTCAACAAATAAAAATTATATAAATATAAATTATATAAAACTAATTATCAAAATACATACATAGAATCACATCTTAATGATACAATTCTAATAAAAATACCTTATACTAAGGCTGGGGAAAAAAAACCGACCGAACCGCAAACCACACTGGACTGAATCAAAACAAAATTTCAATTAAATTTTCTAACAAGTTCGGTTCGGATTGTAGCATTTGATTCCAGTCCAGTTCATAATACCCTACCGTGTAAAGTAAAATAAAAAGATTCGCAAAAAAGCATTAATGATTTCTGCTTCTTCATCCATTGCTATGTTCAAGTGAATTTTTTTTTTCAATATTAAATTTAATAGCTGAGAAAAAAAGGTCAAAGATAATGACTAGAGTTAAAAATGTCCTAAAAAATATTCTTGATATTGTTCAATTGATGATTTATAAATAGGAACATTACAAAATTAATAAGAATATTGGTGTATATTATAAATTTTAATTTTTTAAATAAAATTTATTATAAATTAATGATTTATATTTATGCTAATTGCTAGTAGCAAGTATTTGAGCTTTGAGAAATATTATTGGATTATTTTTTCATAACGAATGGTTCAAATCATATACCAAATCATTCCGAACATTTTTTTTAAGTTAAAAAAATTAGCAAACCTAACCGTATAGTTAGGTTAAATTTCATAAAAATAACCAAGTCGTACCATGCCCACCCTACCTGATACGCATCTCTAAGATGCAATTCAAATGGTAATTTATGAATCACGTGCCATAAATGCGATTCACATATAAATCGATTATGTATCATAAATGTGATTTATAAAAAGCATATGAAAGGAAAATTCTACGATCTCATCACTATCCAACGGCTCACATGATACTCAGTCAAAATACTTAATATTTTAATTACTATATTCATTTTAATAGGATGATTTAATTAGGGTATATTAAATTTTACAAGTAACCATATTCCTAAAATACTTTCTTTGACCAATCTATGGTATTGGTCGGGTTCAAATTTTTGTTAGAAATTTCCATAAATGTTTCACTCATATTTTCTTAAATACCCATACGGTCTCATGCACTTTCAGCGGATTCACCATTGCATTGCTGTATCCATATAAACATTGCACTTCAAGAAACCTAAGTTCGAGGGGATTAAACCAAACTGGATCACGATGAACACTGAGGAGGAATCCATCCAAGGAATAAGAGTCCTTTTAGTGGACGATGACGTTGAAAGCCTCGAGTCGTTGGGCAAGATGCTTCAAGATTGTCATCAACTTGGTGAGAGATTACTCTATCCATTGTAGTTCCTATCTTTTTCCTTAAACAGCACCCCTAATGTCCGGCCAAATACTTGGTCGGTGAGTGCAATTTTATTTTATTTTCTAATTTTTTTTTGTCTTTGATTTTGGATTTTACATCTTGGGTATTGTCCATAAATTAGTTTTCTTTGATGGGTTTGGATTTGAACAGGCCTAAAAGTTTTGATCTCTAATTGTTTTGTCTTCTCGTTCTTGATTCTTTTATTTTGAAAGTTCCACAAATGCAATGCTATACTAAATGGAAATTCGGTATATGCAATAAATACATTAAAAACTTTTAATTGGGCGACTCAGCTGGATCGTTACCACGTTTGATTAAATCTTAGAAACTCTATTGACTAAAGTAACACTATTAAAAATAATTATTTCTTGTTTAATTGTAACATGCAGCCTCTAATATTGCCAGCATTTTTTAAGCATGGATGTTAATATTTTGATAAAAGGTATGATGCCTGGTTATGACTATGGTGTTTGGTGTTATTATTTCCAACAATGCCATCACCATTCTCTTAAAGAGGTCAATAAGCCAATTACGGGAACCATTCTTAATTTGCTATCTTATGGATTCAGTAATGTAAATGATGAATAATTTATTTATCACATGTTTATTAGATGTTTATTTTATAAGAAAAATACTTGTATATTTATAATTTATGTATCTACGGGTCTATTTGTAAATTGTTAACAAGTGGTTTCGTTTTTTTGGATTTTGAAAATGTTAGGGTTTACTATATATATAGTGTGAAGCGTAAATTCATGCAAAGTACATGGTTTAAGTTTGTAACATATTAGTATTGCATATAATATAATGATAGTAAAAGAAATAATTTAAAAAGGGATTATAAAAGTAGAATAGATAATCTTAGCAATCTTAGACAGATCCATCAAAATCATGTATTTATTTTGATAGCAAAAGCTATCCTAGGTGTGCCTTAACCACACTACAACTAAAACATGAACTACTTGGGCACCTTTTTCAATGTATTTATCGAAATAGACTCTCTGAGGTTCAAAAATTGGACATGTGTTTGTCTCCAATGCTTGCTTTGTTAAAATATCCTACCCCCTTCTCTTCTAACTTGACTTTCCGATTTCCGACCATCGCATCTTTATCAATAAAATTTTCAGAAATTTTTTTGGGCAATGAGCTTTTTTTAGATAATTTGTTTGTGCGCTGCATCTAACATTTTAAGGTTTTGTGTGACCAATACAAGGTCTAATTTTATAATTTAATTTAGTTTCAGTAACAAAGCCTAAGAAAGTTTTAGTAGTAAGGTGCAAGGGAGGTGAAGAAGCTCTACTCAAGCTTCATGAAGATAAAAATGGATATAACATGGTACTAACGGCTGCACACATGATGAATATGGATGGATTTCAACTCCTTCGTCGAATCCAGGACATGAACTCGCCATTGCCTGTTGTTTGTAAGTGTCTTTTATTGAGATTGATTAATATAAGCTAATTTTAGGGCTTATTTGATTGATCTATGTAAGCCATTTTAATTTATCACCATAATATCACTACTAAAAATATTAAATACATACAAATAATAGGACAATATTAAATAGTGATTTTTTTCTAAAATGGTTTTAAAATAGTATCCATGTTTTGGTGACAGTATTTTCAAATGAAGACGTAACTGAAGATTTAGTTACGAGAGCATATGAGCAAGGTGCATGTGATGTTATGATGAAACCGGACCGCGTTAATATCGTCAAACTCATAAGGCATCATTTTTTAGCAACCACATAGTTAGAACAAATAAAAACTCCCAGAATCCTGGAGAAGTTAGAATAGAAGGAGAAAAGCCAGATATGTCAAATTCAGGAAAGAAGCCACGATTTGTTTGGACTCCTGAATTAAACAAAAATTTGAAGAGGCCGTCAATCACTATGGTGGTATTTGGAGTATGCTATCTTTCTTTCCTTTCCATACATTTTTTTAACTTTAAAAGGTCATTTCATAGACAAATAATTCATGCGTCAAATAACCATGTTTTTTAGACAATATATATTTGACGGCTACAAATTTAGTTTAAAAAAGAACCATCAACTATCAATTTTATCATTTTTATTTACTTTCCCCTGGTTTTCTTGAATTACCTAATTAGGATGCTTCCATGTGTAATTGGTAGTTGAAATTTTAAAGAAGAAAATGATATAATTATGTCATAAGAAAATTGAAAATTTTGAGACAATTGCAATCTTTTTTTTTTTTTTGTAAATTGAAAAAATATAAATGGCAAAGTAGAGTAGGAATGAATTTTCTTTTCAATGTCATACAATTGATTAATGTTGTGCCCTATTTCAATATGTGTATAGATGCAATGATTTTCTTCTTTCCCCTTTAGTAACACTTCAACTTAAACTTTGTCAACACCTTACAGAAGTTGTTCCTAAAGATATTTTGGCATATATGCAAGGATTGGATGGTGTCCCAGACTCTCTAAATAGACAACATATCTCCAGCCACCTTCAGGTACAATTTCAATCCATTTCCATTCCTTTTAATGTATCAAGTTATAGTAAGCTAACATTTTTGGTGATTCAACTTGGTGTACGCAGAAATTCCGTAACAAAAATGCGCTTGATTTGAATCGCCCACCAAAAGAAGGCCTAAATGGTGAAAAGTGAAACCCTGTCCTGTGGGTCAGTTTCAACACAACCACTAGGGATATTTGATTTTATGAAGGACTCTAATGATTTAGCTATCATTTCCATCTTACTGTTTTGTACAATTCAATGAAACTGAATGAGATTAGAAGTCAAAATAGTTTAGGCCACAGGTTTATTTTCTTTCTATTTGCTTGGGCTTGTACACTTCTTTTTGGAAACCTTTTTTCATTGACGTTTCTTTCTTTTTTTTTCCCTTTCGTTTTTTTACTTGAATTGCTATGAAATCGGACCCTATTAGGAGTCAGATAACTTTGTCTTTAAAAATACCAAAAGCAATTTATAATAACTACCTTGTCACTTACACTATTACATGACTTTATCCCTTAGCATTTCATAGGGGACTATTTTTTATTTTTTTTATCTTCCAACAACAATGATTTCTTTCAATGAGCATAGTCTATGATCACTAATCTCATCTTGTACTGATGCCTCTTAAAATCAGATGGACACATGTTCTACAAGTCATCCAATAGGAGTCCATTAGACGTGACGATTTAAAGCTTACTAATGCAATTGAATTAAGTTTATTAGTGGAAAACATATCTGGGGATAGCTACTACCTTTGTATGGAGATTCTAGCACTATTTGGAACGAGACAAAGCTGGAATAATACAGTTCCACCTAGCCGAGATAAGGGGACAACACCAGGTCTTTAACGAACTATTATATCCCACTAATATCTATACCTCAATAAAATCCTTGAAAAGGAACATGGTATCCTCTGATAGAAATAAAACCTAATAGATGTGTCGTCATAAACAAATTATTCACCATTTACATTATTCAACCTATAAAAGAGAATAATTTATTTTAAAACTTTCAAAAATATGTCGAATTTTTACCTTTTAACTCTCATTCTTAAATGCCGTTTTCAACATAACTATATTTCGTAAAAGACAATTAATTTGAATATTAGTTTTGAAAAAACAAAATAGACCAGATACAATGGCTTCCAAATATTAGATCTCGATCATACTTAGATTAAATACAACATACCAAAAACAAAATCCAAAAGGTTCGTTTAACACAACATAATTGTATATCTTTGCTGCCTAGCTAGCATGTCTAAGTGGTTCGATATTTTGTTCTAGCATTAAGTCTTCTAAGCCAAATCGAATGCAGAATCAGGTGAAACACATCAAATGGTTTAGGTGGTCTATCTAACTCAAAATGTCTCCGCACTTGCCCCACTCTTTTATTCATTTCCAAATACTTCCCGGGAAGTACTCATTTTCAATATATCCTTCGATTCAAAGATTTTCTCCCAAGAAACATGTATCGAGAACCGGTTCCAATTCAACACATCACTGAAAGGTAGCGGATAATGATCCAAAATGATAACCACAACACATGATGCATGACTTGCTTCAACTATTCTGAGGCTTGCTATAGACATCATTATGGGTCGGCTCCAAACTGGGAACCGATTCGATCTGTCATTAGCGGTTCCTGAACCGGGTATGGCTAGTGGATCGCAAGTCCGAATCAGACATGGACTCACCAGTTTTAGTGGGTCCAGTCAGTCACACTCCTTAAAACTACCTAAGCCTGTGGTTTTGGAATCGTCGGTTTAAGAACCAAAGAACCCACAATTCATGGGGTCCGCATCACAAAAACTTAAAACATAAAAAGGAAAAAGAAAAACAAGAATTTTATTAAAAAATTCTAATTTAGAAAAAAAAAATTAAATTAGTTTCATGTGAATAGTAAAATTTAATTTCCTAATATGATGTTATTAATTGTACAGGCAATAGATATATTTTTAAAATCATATTTTATTGAGTTTATATATACTTTTAATCAAAGTGGACTTCTATGTCTTAATAATGTGAGATTTGTTTTTGTATTTATTGACTTATATGTATATTTATTTTATATTCTATGTATAATTAAAAAAAGTACAAGTGATTATATATAAATAATGTACAACCGTAAAATTTCTTTTAAACAATGGGCCATAAACAATTATTATTATTTCCTATATTATTTCAAGTTAAAATTTTGTTGTTTCATTTTTGTCTCACTTAAATTAAGTAAAGTAATTTCAATGATATTTTTTGTTTTTTTTTTTTAAATTTGTTCTTGATTCCTTTGGAGTAGGAACCGAATTGTAGGGATCGAATCAACTCCCACAGGTCCAGTTTTAAACTCAAACCAACTCGTGGCAATGTCTAGCTTGCGACCTCGAAACTTGTTACTTCCCATCTTTTGCATGTAATTTTAGCCATAAGGGAGGTACTCATGTACTTCAATTTCATTGTCTTTCTCCTTCAATAATGCAACAAAATTTATGTCCTTCCTAAACTTCAATCAAAGCATGGATTGACCTCATGCACTTTTACTGTGTGCATTTTGATTTTTTTAACTTCGAAAAAAGTGCGCGATTAAGGATATTTAACATTTTCTATTAAAACAAAATGAGAAAAGTTGCAAAATACCCCTTAAACTTCCACCTATAAACGGATTCTATCATGCCTCCAACAATATCCTAATAGTAATACACTTATTATTATACTATTTGATATCTAAAAACTTGTATTTAGAAAGGCTTGGCGACATCAAAAAGGATCATACATATAGGTTGATACTAGTTATACCTTGGAAGATGACATTTATTAACAAAGCAAGATCTTTATGGTTGCTTGATAAGAATGATAGATACATATAAGATACAACATCATAAATAATACTTTCTCAACAAATGTCTGAGTTATATGATATTATAGACCACAACTGGAATATAAAATTCTCAAAACATAAACAGACATTCTAACATCATCCAATATATATCACTAAATAGTAATATCCCGTCTAATCCATAATCATTCTAACTTTGACACCTTACCGGTGCTACATTTTAGGAAGATACCAGCCATGGACGAAGGGCTTAGTGAATAATCAGAACATATTACACATCAAACAAGTTATCAATCAAATTTGCAACAATCATATGCGATGCGTCAATCAATCATATGCACAAATACAAGCTTGAGAACTCGAAATCCAAACATGATGGAGATTTATACCCTCTCATCAAGGTTGAAGGAACCTCGCCAGGACTACGCATTAATAACACTTCAAGAAAACTGGGCTTTAAAGACAAAAATTCTGTCTCTAAACATAAATTTTCGTCGCAAAAACTATCGTCGCAGATTTTATTTGTCAAATTATAACTACATTTTCTAATTTCCATGCAGATTTTCTGTCTCTAAAGGCCTATTTTCTTGTAGTGTAACTCACCTGCCTAGAGAAACTAAGCATATAGGAAAGACAACAATATTCACTTTACTTATCAATTTATCATAAATATGTCTTAGCATTTATTTCAGTTTTAAGCCTTAGAATCTCTACTAAGTGTTAGTCCTTTCAAATAGATACCATGGGCGGTGTCCTTCATTTGCCACTTAATTCCCATGGAATCGAAGGAATAAAGGTAATCTTGCGTAAAACAAGGAACATGTCATCTAAAAAAACCAAGCATTATCATAGAACTGAAATACTAACACGTAGCAGCTTGTCACACTGTTTATGCAATTTTACAGTCTGTGCAATGCATGTCTAGTTAATTTAAGAATCAAATATTCATAATTCATGGGTCATTTGGTAGCATGTTTTGGATGAAATATCATTTTCGTTTGACTTTTACTAGCTAACTTGTTCAATTTTTAGAAGGCAAAGACGGTGAAGAATTTTTAAGAAGGTAGTCGGCTCTAAGGAATCTGTTTGCACGATATATCATAAATGCATTTTAGTTTGTTACTTATATAAACAAATATCAAAGTTATCATGCGATTTTTAGGATCACACGCGTAAAATTATATCAGTTTTATGGGGATTTTATCTCTAAAAATTCATCTAAGGCTTCTATAGTATTCCTACATTGTTCTTGAGTTCGAATTTTGAGTTTAAAGTTTATTCGATTGGATATTTTTAGAGTTTTATCCTATGATTAGGGATTCTGAGCCCGATAGGTGGAATTAGGGTTTTAGTCTATATGGTCTTAGAATTCTCTAACTAGTTTAATGGTACAATCCAAATATTTATGTCATGTCTAGATTTATAGTTATGAGTTTGTTTTATATTCTCATTGCACATTCATAATCCTGGCGGTTCATCTTTAAGTTATCGTTTTATAGTCAATAAGCTCTATTAGTTATTCACTTTCTAATGCACTTGAAATTAAGGGTTACTTATAATTATATCTCAAGTTTTTGACTCATGTAATGAAATATTATCTTTGGTATCTTATAACATCTAGGAATTTTCTATTCAGGATTTCAAGTTCTAAACAAGCTCATGACTATTCAAAGTTTCTAATTAGGGTTTTTGTTGGTTTACAACTTCACTTTGTATCGTTCATTTACTATTTTAACCATTATACTAGTATGAAAATTCTTGAGGATTACAGATTCACCCCTAAACTTTCATCTTTGTGGATTTACCCCTTAACCCAAAATTCACACAAAATTTTAAGCGTCCTTAACTGTGTGACATTCTTGAAAGTTTAAGAGATTAAAAATCTCACTTTGAAATTTGAAGGGGGTAAATCCACACCTTTAAAAGAGTTCAACGATAATTTATAAATTCCACAATTTTTATTTATGTCCCCATGAGCACTACTTGCGAAAAAGGCAAGAATGGAAATGTTGCTTAGGCAGTGATTGTGCCGATATTCGATAAGCACAAGGGTTGCAACGAGAGATGTGATGTATTCAAATAAAGAGACATTCCTCCTAGGATTTAATCTTTCGGATGTAATTGCATTGCATAGCACACTTACGAAATTCTTGAACATTTTTGTGTTGTCAACAACGTTCATTGGTGCTTAAAATCCAAATAGGTTGACATGTGAATGCTTTTTAAAAATAACAAAACTAGTTTCTATTCGTAGGACTATGAAATAACACATCAAGCTCATATATGTAAATAAGAGATGTTTTCAAGCCCTATTCTAAATAAATAATAACTCCTAAATATATAACACTTTTTCCCCTTAAATAAAAAATAAAAATAACTGATCCGCTGCAAATATGTATATGAAATAAATGCGAATATCACTAGCAAGTGTACTAGATCGAACCAAGTAATATAGTGATGAATAGAGTATCATTCTCACGAGGATTTTCTAACTACTAAACCGGTATTATATTCTACTATTATTTAGGCAATAGAGTTGATATAATTAATTACTTAATACTAATGTTTACTTAACCTAAATTATCAATTAATATAGAGAGAATATTGAGAAATATATCAATTGAATGTGGAAAAACAAAATCCACCCTAGTTTCATTAATCAAATCGTCATCATGTTATAATGATTAATAGCTATATGGGTATTCATATGAAATTGCTAAAAACTCTTAATCCTTTCCCAAGTTTCAAGATTTCAAAACCACAAATTTATTTATTAGTTCTCACTGTATAAATTAACGATGGACTCTAATTTATAATCATAAATCTCCCGATTCCATGATTAACTAATGCCTAAATCAATTCTTCTAATCCCTTAGTGAGATATTAATAAAAAACATTGCTTTAAACCGTAAGACAATTTCTATTAGATTAAACAATTTATCTCCCACATCTTATTATTTAATCTCAATTAAGAACTCCTATAAACCCTAATTTCCTTTCCAAGTCATTGAGATTACTATAAACCTAATTCAACTAAGAAATATGATTTATAGCATAGGAATTACAACATGAATAATCCATAGATCTATTAA
The DNA here is from genome assembly GCA_024138025.1 of Combretum micranthum. Taxonomy (NCBI): domain Eukaryota; kingdom Viridiplantae; phylum Streptophyta; class Magnoliopsida; order Myrtales; family Combretaceae; genus Combretum; species Combretum micranthum. Next base: position 2,042,478 of record JAMXBD010000091.1, read on the forward strand.
TTCTATAACATGAATACAATAATCATCTTAAATAACCTAGGTTTCATCATAAGAACATCATGGAGAAGAACAAACAATAAATAATCATGAAAGTAATTGCAAGAGAATTCATATTTAACGATGAAATTTAATAAATTGAATTTCATAAAGGATAAGAGATCAGAAGTCACCAATTCAACTTAACAATTGTATGAAAACTCTGAAGCAAAAAACTCCACAAAAGCTTCTCAAAAGCAATACTCTTCAATCTCCAAGATGGATTCTAAGCTAAACAATAAAAGCATGTAATTCTCTCTAAAACTATCAAGAATTTCTAATTCTAATCTATTCTATGAATTGGTGTGTTTTATTTCCTCAACTCTTGGAGTCATTTATAGAGGAAACAAGGGAAATTTCACATCTTTTCAAACATATCCAAAGATAGTTCTTGTAAACACGTAGGCCGGAGTTTAAGCTGGCAACGTTTCTTCTTCAATGGCCAGCCTAGTATGTACGCTAGACTTTAGCAGCGGCCTTCTTACAGATTATGCCGGCGTTGAAGGTTGATGTCCCACCGTGAGTGAAGGCCGGCCTTTAGGCCGGTGGCTTTGAATTGTGAATAACGGGCCTATTTTTATTTTGTCCAATTCTCTCTAATTTCTTCAAGATCTGAATTTATCAAAATAATCACAAATAAGTACATTATCTTATGATTTCTATAAAATCAATAATAATTTATTACAATTTAATTAATGAAAAATGAGTAAATTACGGCTTATCAACTCCCCCACACTGTAACATTTGCTTGAACTCGAGCAAAATAAATAAAACCAAAAAGAGAAATCTACCATAGAAAGTACAAAATTTTAACTTTCACAATTTCAAACATCTTCTCTTTATAATTCACCACTTGCATTACTAGTGCACACTGCTCTAACCAAACTAAGCACGTGTAATTAGATTACTATAATTGAAATTAGCAACTAATCTAAACAAAATAGGTTTTAATCCTAGTGTTTAATAAAAGAATCTTAGTCTAAATGTAAATAATCAGTCCAGTAAGGAAAAATACCCATTTAAATTTTACTGGTTATTAGTAAGCATGTAATCCTTCTAATCACCTTTCTAAACAAGGCAACACAAAGTGAAAGTATGTGGTATTTACTTTTCCTTAGATTTTCTCCCTTTCTATTATAAGTCTTATTCTACCCATTGATTCTGCATTCATATTCTTTTTGATTCATTCAAGCATCCATTGAGCCTTCAAAGAAGATTCTCTAGACGAGGTGTAGCTTGCTTCTTTTCAGCTCATTTCTTTCTTTTTTTTTTTTTTTTTCAATTTCCTTTTTTTTTCAAAGTCCATTTATTGAACTTTTGCCTTTCCTCTCTTTTCGTTATAGTGAGTTCATTGAGTCGGCACATCCCGGGTCATCACCCAAGTGACTAGGTTTTAAAAGGACACCTACGAACTCTCTCCTACTCTAATATTCAAGTTTGGATACTCTTAACTCAGTCTCATGAGTCATTGGGATAGAGGCTATGCTTGTTTTTTTTTGAATACCACTTCCAATTTAAACTTTTTTATAAAGGATCACTAAGTAAAAAGTTTCTTCTACCTCTTTCAATAAGTGTTAAAATGTTCTCAAAGCACTTCGAAAGAATCTATACAAGCTAAATTTTCCTAAAGGTAAACCTATTTTTTTTCTCCTAGGGACTCGACCTACCTTTAAACTTCAAATTCTAAAGCTAAATACAAGGTAAATCTATTTCTTAAAGATTTTATTACTTGATTTCAACTAAGTAAACTAATCACAATAGTAGGTGAGTAAGGTACTTAGCAAGTCAAATTTACATTCTTTTTAGATGTTATCAACAGTATTTAGTACAACTCTAGATTTCATAAAAATTTCAAAAATTTGGCCTAAAATTGCCATATAATGCTTAAGGACATATATAAGTTTAAAGCATGGTATGGGGGTCATAGATATTGCAACACTTCAAAAATTGCCATGTTATACTCAACTCCATTCTCTATATCCTTGTATCCCTTCCCCATACTTAGATTGAATAGTGTCCCCATTGTTCCTAAATCATCTTAAAGGAAAGAGAAATAAAAATAGAGGTATAAAAGAGAAAGAAACTGGTACTTCCATGTGCTTAATGTTTCATAATCAAAGGTGAATTCCTATTAGATCAGCAATTAGAGAAAGATTAATCTTGCTGAGTTCAGCCCTGTACCAACAAAAACAAGCAAAGAAAGCACAAATAATACTATCCTGAAAGTTAGATCAACAGCTAAATTAAAAAGTCCACCCAAGGAATTGGGTGTTGAATACAGTACAGACTAGGAGCAAAGCAAAAGAAATCAACAAAATAAAAAAGAGAGAAAGCTAGCAGGAACTCTAGCTATTAGGCTCTGTGCTACTAGACTCCTTACTGGAATTTTGGTACTGAAAGTCCTCAGTTGTTGCTGAATTCATGTAAGTCAAAAAGATTTTAACATATTGAGCATGGTAATTTTGAATCTCTTATTCTTCATTCTTTCCTTTTTATGTTCCTCCTTGAGTTCTTGAATTTCTTGTTTCCATTGCTCATGTTCACTCACAAGAGGAGGAGGATGTGATGTAGAAGCTCTCTCCACAGGAGGAATCTCATGTCCTTCTGGTTCTTGCTCCTCATTGTCTCTATAGTGTGACTTAGATAGACCCCATAGCCTGAACGTACACCAGAAATCTTCTTGCACTCAACACCCACTTCTCTTTCAGGTTGTCTAAATATCCCCATCCCCTTCAATATTGCTATAATATATCCTCCACACAGGATGACTTGGTTCATGTATCTATTATTTGTCTATCAATGAAATTTACAACTTCCACTCCAAGGTCGATTCTATAGCCAGAAATCATGCTATATATATAGAACATGTCAACACTAGTCACCTTACTATGACTATTTTTCTTACATCAAATAAAGTGGGATAGAATATGATGAAGCAACTTGTGCTCCATGGATTTAAAAGAGGTAAAAAAGGACATAGATGAAATAAATGGTCTGGCGGTTGACGTACTTAACTCCACCCATAACTTTGCAACATCCATATCAGTCGGCGAAGAGTTTGGTAAGCTACTATTGGCTTGTGGAGAGTTATAGAGTCCTAATAAGTATCCCACCTATTTCAATTCAATCCTTTAGACCTCTCCATAGGCCTGAAAGGTCAAAGAAGTTATGTGATTCTCAGTCTTGATGAACATAGTGGCTAGAAACTCTATAGTGACTTCCTTGAAGGCTAGTTTCCTTATAGCGAACAAGTTTAACCAAGTATCATCTTTCACAACCTGTGGAAGTTAATCTAGCAGCCCATAGTCCTCTAATAAGTCCAAATCTAGGTATTGGTGGTTCGTGACATTCATTTTCTAGAGCTTCTTCTTCCTCTCTTTTGTGTACACCTAATTAGAAAGTAATTCCTCTTGTGGAGCGCTTGAAGAAGACGCCTCCATGGTCTTTTGCTTCTTTTTCTTTGATTGGGTCTTTTTGTGTGGCATCCCTATATAACAAATTGTGAGTTCAGCATAAAGGAATGCTCAGCTTAGAAATGATAAATCAAATTGTGCTTCCAACAAATGTCTTTATCTATGAAATGAAAACAGCTAAGGTAAAGGCTTTCAATCATGGATAATTCAACAAAAATTTTATTCTAGCAAAATCATTTCCATTGGGTTATATGTTTGTTTTCCTTGTTCATAACACATGCTTTACATAAAATTTGAATTCACTTAAACCAGAATCATGTTATCATTGAGAACCAATCCTACAACTCTTGTTCATGCTCTTATACTTTGTAATATGGTTTCAAAGCTGCCAGCCTAAACTAAGCAGCTTAGTTTTTAACGTTGCCTGTGATTAATTCAAATTGCATGGAGAAACAAAACAACATGTATATCATTAAAAACCATTGAGAAGCATACCCAAACCAATGAAGAATATCAATACCTATGGAAACAAAAAAAAATGTTGCCCCACTCTCGACTTATAACCCACAATTGTGAAATTGTTCGATTGGAATATCATAATTCAACAATCAGCACATACATGCAATGTAGGAACCATTAATTTTTCCCAAATCACAAAAGCCCAAATTCCTTAACACAATCGGTAAGAACCCTAATTTCGTGAAAAATGCAGATTTTCAAAAAATTTCCAACTTAAGTCCATTCGAGATCCACAATCATGCAATCAAAAAAGAAAAATCATAAATCCAAACACCTGACCCATCATCATAATCAATCATCTCTTCCCAAATCACAAACATCCAACCCTCATCTTATTATTCACAACCACAATCCAAACAATATCATATAAGAACGAAAGCAAAATGAGAAAATGATAGATCAATGCACTTACTTGAGTTGATGATCATGGGAGGGAGCTTAATCCACAGGAGATAGTTTGAGATGCATGTGTGAGTTCGTGGGTGTGTGTGGGTGTTTTTGGGAATGGAAGCGTGTGTTTTTGTGGGAGGGATCTAATAAATGAAGCAAAGGAAGAAGACATACCAGAGTAATATCTACCGTGCTTCAAAACAAGTACACCGGCATAATGTGCGTTTATGCCGCCGGCCTAAGATCCAACTTTGAAATTTAAAATTCATGCCGATAGCGAATGACCAGTGACTTTCCAGTTTACGCTGTCGACTTATGGGATACGATGGCCATTCTCTTGTGTACGTCATCAGCTTAAGAGACAGCGTTTTCTTTTTAAAAATCTTGTCGAGAGGAAATGGTCGGTGGCTTTCCAATTTACGCTGTTGGCCTTTTTTTTTATTATTCAAGTTAAACTAGCTCCCAAACAACATTTTAGTGCTAAGAAAGTTAAAGCACTTACCTGGAATTTCTCAGAGCCTTAATCAATATGTATGACTTGAATTCTCACTCTCTTTAAACGTAAGCTTCTCTGTAGCCATTGAAAGTACAAATACCCCTTAGCTACAATCTATACCAAAATACTAAAGTTAGTAAATTAAATAAAGAAGATAAACTATTTTATAGGAATGTTAAACATTGGTTGCCTTCCATGAAGCGCTTAGCTTAAAGTCGCTTAGCCCGACTTTCCCAGTTTTGATCACAGATTTGCTAGATTCACAATAGTAGTTGTACTATCGTTATTTTCCCTTTCATAGTAATGCTTGAGAAGATGACCATTGACTTTAAAAGTGCAGTTATCTTCTGCTTTGAGCTCAACTGCACCATAGGGAAACACATTAGTAATAGTAAATGGACCAGACCATTTAGATCTCAACTTACCTAGGAACAACTTCAATCAAGAATTGTATAATAAGACGTTCTAACCAGGCAAAAACTCTTGATTTAGGATGTTCTTGTCATGCCATCGTTTTGTTCGCTCCTTGTAAATCCTAGCATTCTCATAGGCCTCATCTCACCCTCAGCCAATTGGTTTTAAGTGGAGCAACCTTTTTTCACCTGTAGCTATAAATCAAAGTTAAGATATTTTATTGCCCAATGCTTTGTGCTCAAGCTCGACGGGTAGGTGATATGATTTACCATAGACAATCATGTATGGGGACATTCCAATAGGGGTTTTAAAAGCTGTCCTATAAGCCCACAATGCATCATCAAGTTTTAAAGAACAATCTTTCCTAGATGCATTGATAGTTTTTTCTAAAATGCACTTAATCTCCTTATTGGAGACGTCAACCTGTCCACAAGTTTGTGGATGATAAGGGGTGGCAATTTTATGAGTAACTCCATATTTTGATAACAACTTTTCAAATTGCTTGTTACAAAAATGTGATGCCCCATCACTAAGAATGGCTCTACATACCCTAAATATGGAAAAAATGTTCTTTTTCAAAAATCTAATTACAACCTTGGCATCATTAGTTTGTAGAGCAACTGCTTCTACCCACTTTGACACATAGTTAATAGCCACAAAGATATATTTATTTGAAAAAGATGAGGGAAAAGGACACATAAAGTCTATTCCCCACACATCTAAAAGCTTAATTACAAGAATGCTATTTTGCGGTAATTCATGTCTCCTAGAAATATTGTCGGTCCTTTGGCATTGAGCACAAGACTTTATATAATCCTTGCAATCACTAATAAACTGGGCTAATAAAATCCGCAAGACAAAACCTTAGCTGCAATTCTTTCCACACCAAAGTGACCTCCTTCTTCTTTAGTATGACAGTGTTGTAATATGCTAAGTTGTTCGGTTTCAAGCACACAACGTCTTATTACTTGGTCAAGACAACATTTAATAGATATGGTTCGTCCCAAAAATAGTGTTTCACATCATGCAAAAATCTCTTTTTCTGTTGATATGACAACCCATGGAGTAATTTTACAGACCAAATAATTAACTATATCGGCATACCAAGGTAGTCCCTGGATTTCTACTACATGCAAATGTTCATCAGGAATGATTCATCAATCGGTAGAACAACACAATTAGTTTCCAAACGTGATAATGATCAGCCAACACATTTTCAATTCCCTTTTTATCTTTAATTTCCATGTCAAACTCTTGCAGCAGTAGAATTCATCGAATTAACTTAGGTTTGGCATCAGCTTTAGCAAATAAATACTTAAGAGCTGCATGGTTTATGTATGATCTTAGTACCTATTAAATAGGGCTAAAACTTGTCACAAGCAAATGTAACCACTAAAAGCTCTTTTTCTGTTGTGGCATAGTTTCTTTGGGTCTCATTCAAGGTTCTACTAGCATAGTAAATAACATGAAATATTTTACCTTCCTTTACCCAAGTACTGCTCCTATGGCATAATTGTTGGCATCACACATAAGTTTAAATAGAAGCTCCCCATCAGGTGCAACAATGACTGGTGCGATTGTGAGCTTCTTTTTCAATAAATTGAATGCCTGCAAATAATTGTCATCAAAATTAAAGCAGCATCATTTTCAAGTAAATTGCAAAGAGGTTTAGAGATTTTAGAAAAGTCCCTGATAAATCTTCTATAGAAGTCAACATGTCCTAAGAAGCTCCTAACTCGTTTTACTGAAGTAGGTAGTGGTACATTTTCTATTATGTCCACTTTGGCCCTATCAACCTCAATCCCTTTTTGTGACACTTTATGACCTAAGACTATCCCTTCTCTTACCATAAAGTGGCATTTTTCCTAATTCAAAAGCAGATTAGTCTCCTTACATCTTTTGAGAACATAGCCTAAATTAGTCAGACATGATTCAAATGACTTGCCAAAAACAGAAAAGTCATCCATGAATATTTCCATAAAGTTCTCTAACATGTCAGAAAATATAGACATCATATACCTTTGAAATGCTGTAGGTGCATTACAGAGATCAAAGGGCATTCTCCTAAAGGCAAAGGTACCATAAGGGCAAGTAAAGGTGGCTTTCTCCTGGTCCCGGGTGCTATATGAATTTGATTGTAACCAGAATAACCATCTAGAAAACAGTAATAGTCATGCCTTACAAATTTTCTAACATCTAATCTATGAATGGTAGGGGAAAATGGTCTTTAGTGTGGCATCATTCAATTTCCTATAATCTATACATACTCTCCACCTAGTTACAATACGAGTTGGGATTAATTCATTAGCTTCATTCTTAACCATAGTCATACCACACTTTTCGGGCACTACCTGAACAATACTAACCCATTTACTATCAGAGATAGGATAGATAACACCTGCATCTAATAGTTTAAGCACTTCCATCTTCCCTACCTCCTTGAGCGTTGGTTTTAATCTTCTTTATGTTTACACTGTGGATTTGCACTCAGCCTGAGTGCAAATAAAGGACTAATTCCTTTTATATTAGCAATTATCCATCCGATGGCCTCCTTATGCTCTCTTACAAAGTTTACGAGTTGTTGTTTTTTATCACCTGTCAAACACGAAGAGATACTTATTGGCAAAGTATCATTTGTTCCAAGATAAGCATATTTTAAGTGATTAGGTAAGGGTTTAAGTTCTAGCACTGAGGGTTGTGTCAAAGATGGTACTAGTTTCTTCTCACTGGTGACGAGTTCCTAATATTATCTAGTTCTGAGTATAGGCACTTGCTCCTTAATTTCTTCCTTAGGTTCCTCATCATCACTCAATCATCAATATCCCTAAAAATGGAGTCCATTGTACCTATAACTATTTCCTCTTCTACAGACTCATGGATAAGCTCATGGATAATGTCAATAGTGTAATAGGTGTTGCTATCATCAAATTTTTCGCAGCATCATACACAAATGTGACCAGTTCATCCATTACTCTCAAAGTGAGCTTACCTTGTTCCACATCGATTAAAGCTTTACCTGTTGCAAGGAACGATCTTCAATCTCTTTGTTTTCTTGGTAAATTAGCCAAATCCCTTTGGAGAATCATAAAACACTCCCCAACAAGCATAACAAGTTCACTTCCATCAATTTTCCTTTTCTTGATGAGCAAATCCTTCATAAATCTAGCATATGAAGGCATCTGTTGAAGTGCTTCTAAGAAAGGAACGTTGATCTACAGCTTCTTAAAGATGTCTAAAAATTTTAAAAACTGAGCATCTAGTTGTTGCTGCTTTAACCTCCTTGGAAAAGGAATAGAAGAAACATAGGGTTTCACCACTGATGGTTTCTGCTTTGGTTCCTCCTTCGTTTACCTTTGTCTTTCACTGAACTTTCAATGTTTTTCCACTTCTCAACATAATGGCATTAATACTCTTAACATTCTCCTCAGTATTGCTTGGTAAAGACCCTGATGGTCTAATACTCAACTATTGAGAATTTTGGATTATCTGTCCCTCTAAATTTTTTACAGTGGCCTGTTGATTTTGTAGCACTGTATCAGTCTTTTGCATATAGTTCAGCATAAGCTCTTCCATCCTAGACTAACTTTGTTGAGTAGGGACATTGGGATTAGGAGGACCTGGCTTCTAGAATCCAGGTGGTCTCTGCACATTATTCTCATTTCTCCATGAAAAATTGAGATGATTACGCCACCTTGGATTATAAGTGTTCAAGTAAGGTCCTTGATTACCCCATTGGAAGTTGCTAACATAATTGGCATTCTCTCCACTAGTTGAGACTGAGGGGTCTCGACATGCATTCAAGTGTCAAATGTGGTCCTGAGCATATCTCACAAAAAGCAGTGTGATTAGCTTTAAGAGAATGTTGTAAACCCCACAAATTAGTTGTATCAAAATATTAGTTCTTAAATCCGAACTCAAATTAAATATTTTTTTATTTAAAATAAATTCATAAATTAAGTTCTTATTTTAAGTTCTTAATTTATAACCTAATGGTTCTAAAATCATTTCCTTAATATTTCTAGAACTAAAGATATTGATCTAATAGTTATAAACCTATACTTAAATCTTAAAATATCCTAAATAAACCCTATCCTTTCCTTTTACTTTTTCCTTCTCCTGCCATTCATTTTCTTTTTATTTACGTTTCTTTCTCTCCCTTTCTTTCCTCCTCCTCCTCCTCCTCCTCCTCCTCCTCCTCCTCCTCCTCCTCTTCTTCTTCTCTTCTTCTCTCTCAAAATTAAATACATGAATCTCAATTTCAAGAAGTGAAACAGAGGAATCAAACTAGAAGATGAGATAAGAGAAGAGAAATCAAGTAAAGTTAGCTCCAACAAAAAGAAAGAAGAGAAGTTTCATGTCTTCCAAAAGCTAAGTTTTCTATCTTGAATTATCTTTGTTTAATTTTATTTACAAGCTTATAATTGATATATAGAAGTTAGAAATGGGTTCAAATTGTTGTTTGCATATGTAAATGTTGGATTAATGTTGATGGAAGTTGGGTTTGAGGAAGAAGATGATGAATAGTGAAGTTGAGTTTTGTTGAAGTAGTTGGAGTTGTTTGATGATGTTAAATGAGTGTAGAAGTGTTGTTTAGACTTGATATGAGTAGCATATAGCTTTTATGAAGTTTTGATGGAAGTAGAATGTGTAAAAATTGATAAAATGAAGTTTGAACAACAATGAAATTCATAACTCAAGGGAAACCATCAATCACAGGCATGATTAAGGCCTTGCTAGGCTCGGTTTTGTAAAATTTGATGAATCACATGTGTGATTGAGACCCTGGTAGGCTCAGGTTAGACAATTTTAGGCAATCATGGGCATGATTTTTGACTTAGAAGTGATTTTTTGCAAACTTTCCATCAATCATGGCCGTGATCCATGCCTTGCTAGCCTCGGGTTCGTAAAAACACTTTGAAACTCAACAATCATGGGCGTGATTCATAGCCTAGAAGTCATTTTATAATAGCTTTCGAAGAATCACAATCGTGACCTAGGTCTGGTTAGCCTTGGGTATGAAATTCCCTACTGCGATGATGTTTTGTAATTTAATCATAACCTTTTTATCCGAACTCAGATTTAGGTGATTCAAATTGCGTTGAAAAACTTAAAAGAGATCTATTATTATTTTAAGTTTTTGCAAAATCAAAAAGTATCAATGCTAAATTTTGCTTCTTTTCAGCTAATATATTTTCCAAACAAAGTCAAAACTTGTATTTGCTTTCTAAATGTTTGTTGTTAAGTGTAAATGAATCTTTTTAAGTTAAAATGAGATAGATGAGTGATATTTGATGTGTTATGTGAGTTAATTGATGTAATTAAACATGAGTTAAGTAGATTTATAAATTTAACAAATAAGTAGATTAATCTAGAAGTTAGTTATAAAATGAACTTAGTTAATAAACGTAGGTCCAACTTGACTAAATGAACTAAAATGGATGAGATTGTTTAACTTTGATGAATTTGGCTAGGTTTAAGCTAACTTAGGATTAATTAACATGAATCTTAGATATATAATAAATTAGTAATTAATCTAAGTCCAACTTAGCTTAATGAACTTCACTAAGCTAAAATGAATTAGATTATATAAGTTTAATCAACCTGACTTAGTAAATGACTTAAAACCTTAGATTAACATGGTGAATTTGTTGTTTTAAATGTGTGTTTACTTGGAAAAATGAATGTTTTTGGTTTTGAATTCTTTGTTGATGGTTTTGTAATAAAACACCATAAACAAAGAGAAAAGGAAATACTTTGACAGACAAAGGAGAACTGTCCGTATTTTGGTGGGGCAATATTCGCAGCCATAGCGGGGTTCCTATTTAGTGTTGCTCAAACAGGATTTTAATAAAAGTTGATATAAGTAGATAAATGAGTAATAGATTAAGTTCTTATAAGAATTCGATTTCTTGAAAAATGTTTGAATATGATTTGTGGATTCTTCTGGATTTTCTTTTGATTCTTTTGAGTTGTGGGCATCATTTAAAGGTACGCAGTAATTTGCATGGTAATTGTTAGAATAGGCATCTTAAATGGACTAAGAACTTAAATTCGGCCTAATAATTGTTTGAATTCGTTGTCTATTCCGCAATTTAAATTCGTATCTGGCCTAGTATGGAAGATTGGTATCCGGCTCGACGAGCAATACCTTGCTTAGATTGAGGGCATGGTAGATTAGGTGTTTAGGCCACCCCTGTCTTTGATAGGACTTTTCTAAGTGGTACGGTGGGAAACTGATGAGGAAGACGGTACTGAGTAACGTTTGCTTATGCTTAGAATGAAGTGGCATGATTTAGTTTAAATGTTTATGGAATAGTTGGACTAGGTGATGTCATGGACTAAGATAAGCGAAGTCGTGTAACGGCTGTTAACCCTAGATGAAGTTATTTTCTCGTTTTTGGATATATCATCTAGAAGATATAAGTATCCGGGCTACTTATATCAGCCTCCTGAGCGTCCAACGCATTACTCAGGACCCTCAGATTCCTTGTTGTCTGGAGTTTGAATACTCATGTTTTGTTTTTTTACTTTAAAGAAAAGATGATAATCTGTTTTTTACTTATCAAGCTTGTCTCCTACTTCATGGCAGCAATGTCTAAATTTAGTAAATGGAATCTTTGAAGCATTTATGTGCCGCAATTCATCATGACCTCTAGCTCATGTAGCACACCATCAAACTTTAAGGATAAGACTACCCTTAAATTAAATTGAACATGTGCAGCAACAACAAGCAAGAATCCTAGGAACAATCATCCCATGTGCGGTTAGGACTCTTAAATGATAGGAAAAGTATGCCCTTAGCCACTTGCATCAACCGCCCATGATTTCAAGGCCCCATCAACCCCTTCATGATCCTTAGAGCTCTATAAAAATAAGATAAGTCATGTGGTCCCAAACTTTCTTCCAAACCTTGCGCATAAGCCCACAAGAAACAAGAGAAAGCAAGACAAAAAAAAAAAGACTCTGGCATCATAAACAAGCTTCCACACGCCCTACCCCACATCAACAAAATAACAACACCCCACACATCAGCCAAGCAACATCACCACATGCACACAAGATAAAAATACCCTACACACACAATAAAAAGCTAGGAGCAAAAGGAGCACAAACCTACCCTAGACCATCATGTGCGTGAGCTTTTCAAGAAGGGGTAAGACTTGGTTAATTTAAACTTTGAGATTAAGAAATCTAATTTTCTTGGATGGTCTATTTTTCATCTATATCTATATTTATCGAAACGATATGTATAAATATGTCCGATTTACATCCATGTTTTATTTATATTTGATCTTTTCATAAGAATTGTCAATTTTTTTTATTTATATCTATTTCTAGATAAACAATTTATTAAAAAAAGTTTTTAAAAAAGTGTTTATATCTATCAAAAAAAGCTAGCCAAAAAGACTTGGTTCAAGAAATCTAATTTTCTTTTTGAATGATGTGTTCTGATACCACTTGTTAGGAAAAGATATGATCTTTTCCTCTTGCCAATGCGATCAATAATAAACAGAATATAAATCGAAATGTGAAAATTGAAATGACACTAGGATTTTACGTAGAAAACCTAAATCGGGAAAAACCATGGAATCAGCAACGCTTAAACCTTCCACTATAATCAATATATGGGATTATAGTTTGTTCTTCACTAGATCTGTCTAGTGGATCACTCAATCATCACTCCAAAATGGTAGATTTCTGTTTCTTCATCAAACCGGTGGATCTCACAAAAACTTCACCACAACTGATGGATTACAATAGGAACAAGATTTCCTTCGTCTAGAGTCTCTCAGTCTAGGTTTCCTCACTTTTCTCTCTTTCTCTTTAGAATTTTCTATCTAGGCTTGAGAAGAGGCACATACTTGTTCCTTGCAAACCCTAGGACAATAAGGAGAATATATATGCAACAACAAATGGAATACAATATGCTGGGGATATTCTATATCGGTTGTGGAAGGGGCTGTGTGCTACTTTATAATTGTGAGGGAAAGCCTCACCTCATGAGCTAGCTTTTGGGGTTGAGAAGGCCCAATAGCACCTAACAGTGGTATTAGAGTCAAGGTTTGCAACATCTTTGGTTGAGCCGGACATGGACAGTTAATCCCATGGTTCGATGTGTGATAGGGAGAGATGTTGGGAATATCCCACATCGGTTGTGGAAAAGGCTCGGTGCTGCTTTATAAGTGCGAGAAAGTCTCACATCATGAGCTAGCTTTTGGGGTTGAGAAGGCCCAATAGTACTCAACAATCATACATTCAACTCTATCCAAAATCATTAAACTTGTTCTGGGCATTTTTACTCTAATTAAGATTTTTAGTATTGCTGCATGTTTGAAAATTATACCCTTTGCTTATTTGTCATCCTTCTACTTTTCGAGACAAATGGGTGAGCTAATGATTAAAAACCGGAAACATGAGCATTGCCAATTTCCACAACATATGTTCTTTGAGGAAGTTGCATCACTATAGTTTTCGTTTATGTCTTTTTTTACAAACATGTTGACAATGACAACTCCCGTCATTGATTGCATACGTTAGGATAATGGATTGGAACATATTAGCACTAGTATCATAAGTTCATTTTATTAAAAGAAAGGTAAAAATTGAATGTCAGTATCTAAAAGAAATGGAGAAAGAGAGGGAGGGAGAAGGAGTGAGAAAGGACCTATTGCGAGTGATGAGGGAAGGAAAGTTGAAGAGTGGTGGGACCAAAATCACTGATGGTGACAATTGCTTGTCAAACATATTTTCATGTTGTTTGTATTT